>PVJD01006971.1:0-90535 GCA_004026545.1 Mormoops blainvillei | reverse complement strand
GCCCAGGAGGGGGACTGGCTGGAAGGTAGTAAATAGGGACCACCCACTCCAAACCCATCTGCCTCTGGCTGTAGAAACCTCCACCCTCCCGGCTGAGAGAGGGTCCCCTGCCTCCCGTTGCCCTTCATCGGCTTGGTGGCAGTTGTGGCTTGCACATTGTTTGGGTTTGTGGAGGCCACTCGGTTCAGTGGGGTGAGCCCCAGCTTGGCCGGGGGATCTGGGGTTGACTCTCTACTGACTGCGAGGCCTTCGACAGGCAAAGATGTCTCCTTTCTGCCTCCCCGCACCGCCCCGCGCCACCCCGGGGTGAGAGCGATGGCTTCCCTGCCGTACTTCTCAGGGTAGGAATGACCCTCTTTCTCCTCCCGGTAAACTTTCTTCCTCTTCAGAAGTGCCTGCCTGCTCCCCTCTGCCTCCGACGCCCAGTCTCTCCCCCAGTCCCTCGCAGAGGTCTCCGCGGGCAGAGGCGCTGGTGGGTAGTTAACACCTGGCTGGGGTAGGGCCTGATGCCTAGCATTTGCCGCTTTCCCTGGTGTAAACACTCCCTTGTAGCTGGTTTCAGATACCCCATCTGATGTCACTGAATGTCAGGTTGGGAAGAGACGTGTATGATCGGCTCCTAGAACCCATGCAAGCCAACCCCTCCTGGCGCTGCCTGTGGGCTTCCCCGGAAATGGAGTGTAGGCATAGGAATACGAAAATACAGAGAGAGGAAGGGCTTCTCTCCGCAGGTCCAGAGGCTCTTGGTCTTTCCCGGGGTTCCTTGGTGCCAGGCGCTTGGCTGTCTTTTGAGTGGGAGCCCCAGGTGAGGGAGGCTTCAGCAGCACTGGCATAGGGAAAGGGACCTGTGGGTCCATGGCGGGGTCGGGGTGGGGGGCTGCTGCTGGAGCGAGGACCGCTGGCCACGCGGATCACCACGCCTCTCACTAGGAGGAGGCCTGGTGACCGGCCGAGGCCTGGTGACCGGCCAAGGCCTGGCTTTCAGAGCGTGGTGTGAAACGGGATGTCAGGCTGTCCAGGATCAGCTATTCGGAAAGTGACCCTCAGGTAATTATTATCCCGAGGAGATGCTGCCCCAGACCCATGGTAAAAGAGAGATTATTCTGGCTCAGTGAAGGAGAAGAGGTGATGTTTGCATAAGGCTTACTGTCTGCTAGTCACCCTTCTTCATTATCAGCCCCGTAATTGTCCCTGCCGCCCACACGCGGCAGGCGCACCTGTTATCCCTGTGTTAGTGGGGGAGGTGGGCGCAGGTCGGTTGGTGAGCACTGATACGTAGCCGGCGTAGCTGGGGCTCCGGCCAAGGTCTCCTGGCCTCAGAGTCTGTGCACAGCACTGACCTCTGTGTCATTCTGCCTCTCAGTAGTTACGCTGGTTGGCCAATTTAGCGTAATTTTTTAATATTTCTGACTGTGTGGTAACAGCCTACCAAGAAAAACTCTTGTGTCCACAGGGGACCTGAAACCAAGGTAGAGACCAAGGGGCAGCCCTTGTTTGGCAGATGCCAGTTAAAGTGGCTCTCGAGAGTGCGGTTGGTGGGCCTGTGGGGCTGGTCCGGCGGAGGCCACAGGATCTGGGCATGGGAGGACCAGTTAGCAGAGCTCCGTCCCTTTGGTCACAAGGCAGACTGAGAGAGAGAGGACAGATGAATCAGCTTATACCAGAAAATCACTGGGGGAGGGAAGGTGGAAGGGGGAGGGTCATGGTGCCTTCTCTACACACAGGGCAGCTCTCTCTTCGTAAAAACACGTCCCGTAGAGGATCAGCTGAAAATTGCTAAGAATTCTGCAGGGCAGCCATTACAAAATTAGTGTACATAGGTCAGTAACTTGTATATCAGCAATGACTAGTTAGAAAATGGCGTCATAGAGACTGAAAAGCATGTGACGGGCTAGCTGGCCTGGAGCAGGTGCTCAGTGAACTCACATAATTTTTATGACAATGGAAACAAAACCCCAATTAGGAGAGCAACAAAAATATCAAATGCACAGAAATAAATGTAGCAATGAAAGTACAGAATGTCTATTAAAAGAAAGGATAAAACTTTTCAAAGGAACGCTAAAGAAGACCAGAAAAATAATTGGAAGGTCTTACCATGTTCAGGGAGGGTAAGACTTGAAATCGTAAAATGTCAATTCTCCCTGAAATAGTCTCTAAGTTTAGCATAATTCTAGTCAAAAATCCCAGTTGGGTGGGACAGGATTCTTAAATTCAGCTAGAAAAATAAATGAGTGAGAATAGCTAAGAATTTTTTCTTTTTTTTTAACCAGAGTAATAAAGGGTGACTTGTTGTGCCAGATTTTTAAAATACTGTGAACAGGACATTTAAATCAGTGTGATCCTGGCATAGGAATAGAGAAATCACAAAAGCTGTATGTAAAGTCCAGAAACAGATGCAAATACAAACCTAAGAACCTAGTATGGTAATGCTGTGCTACATTGCCGAGAAAAGGATGATCAGTAAACGGCGCTGGGAAAACCGGCTATTTCAAAATAATAAAATTAGATTTCTACTTGATGCTGTAAACCAACATCAATCCCGATGGAAACATTTTAATGAATCCTTAAAAGTTCTAGAATAAAACATGTCAGCATCAATGTAATCTTGGCGTGAGGGAGGCTTTCTAGGTAAGATACAAAAGTCAGAAATCATACAGGGAGAGATTTTAAGCAGATAAAAAATAGAAAACTTCTGTACTTCAAAAACCTGTATTAGCAACATAAAAAGGCAAGCTGAAAGCTCAGAAAAATATCTGTGACGTAGGTGACCAAAGAGTAATATCTTCAATATATAAAGAATGTTTCCAATTCAGTAAGAGAGAGCCCCTAATACGAAATTAGGCTGAGAAAATGAACTAGAAATTGAGAGAATTTGTACGAACGGCAATAAGCATCCTGAGTATTCTCCTCACTAGTAATAAAGAAATAACATTAGCAAGAGTACCATTAAAAAAAACACACATTCAATTGACACCATTTAGAAAACAAATTCCCAGTGTTGAAAGGGTTAGGGAAGTAGGCACTCACCTACACTGGTGATGGAGGGGTCATTTGGTACCCCCTTTGCGAAGGGTAATTTGACATCTTGTATCAAAATGTATCTCTGACCTTTCATTTCACTTCCAGGAATTTAGGCTAAGGAAATAGTGACGCGTGCCAAGGTTTAGCGACAGGGTTGCTCACTGCAGCAACGCTGTTTATAATAACAAAAGAGGGGAACGACTAAATGTCTTTCAGGAGGGTTTTAATTACTGAATGATGGGAGATCCATAAAATTATGTTGCAGGAGAAAATAGAAAGATACAATATATTGCCAAAGCAGATTACTCAGCAGATTACAAACTGGGGGGTCAATTTGGATTAGTGAGAAGACTGGTTACAGAGTATTCCCAATAAGTTGTTTTTTTAGGCTCATAGAGTCCTGTGGTTCTCGACCGGTGGCTGTTCTGCCCACACCGGACACTTGGCCATTTCTGGAGACATTTTCGATCATCACAACTCAGGGAAGGGTGCTATTGGCATCCGGTGGGTAGAGGCCAGGGATGCTGCCACACGTCCTGCAATGCACAGGACCACCCACCCACAACAAAGAATTGTCTGACCTCAAATGCTAATAGTGCTGGGGTTGAGAAACCCTGTTTATTTATACAGGATAAAATCCGTGTGTTCTCTCTAAAAGGACTAAGGAGAGATGCCACCGTGTCCATAGATGACCAGCTCATTTGTGGGTTACACCTTATGTTGAAACGGATGTAGCTGAGGGTTTAGAAAACTGCATTTTCTCAAATCGGGAAGCAATTTCTATGTGATCCTAGGAAATGCTGTGTTCGTACAGGAAATGTTTGCCTGGTCCCTTTCTGTGGTGAAACTTAGCCCGATCTGAAAGGAAATTTATCCCAAATTGTGAGTTTTACTATGAATTACTGTAGTTTGAATTAATTTAATTTGATTTGACTGATTGGTAAGCTTTTTTATTGTGAAAAATCTCAGAGGCGTGGAGAGCACAGTGGCGGCTGCCCACACACGCCTCTTCCCCAGACTTAACAATCGACGTGGTGTTGCGTCCACTTCAACAGGTTTTTCTCCGAAATGCTTTGAAGAAAAGCTGGCATTATGACATTTCACCCCTAAATCTTTTAGAATGTCATCTCAGAAAAATAACATTCGCCCGCGTCTTCTCAATAACATCATTACCCCTAAGAAAATGAACAGTTCTTTAATACCATCGGGTACCAGTCCATCTTGCAACCTTGTTATCCCTCAAAAGCCCTTGATAGCTGGTTCGCTCAGTAGCTTAATTACTAGAGCATGACGCAGGGATGGGCTTCATAAAGCATCGTATTTAGAAGTACATCTGGGTCCCCAGGCGCGGGCTGCTTTTGAGGATATAATGCACGTGGAGTGGCGTGTCAAATGAAACGTGCTACCCACATGTTACATGTCATCATCATTAGTCTCATGCCCTTAAAGGAGAGGCAGGGCGCCTCCACAGCAGAGGGACGCGGAAGTGAGACACCACAGTAAATCCTTGCCACGCTTCTCCATGGGAGGGCAGGGGGGCAGAAGCTGAAAGACATTCGGCAGTGATTTAAGGGGCTCGTCCTGCGTCGGAAGCGGGGTATCTAGGATCGAGAACGACCCCGGCACTGCTGACAGCGGGACTGGGGGATTCTTAGGTTTTCTTTGGGGGCGGGGCGGAGAAGCTGCCCGGTGCGTTTGGGATGTTGGGCAGCATCTCTAGCCTCTGCCCTTAGGTTTCTTGACGTCAGCCCAGCCCCCCTAGATGAGTCAGGGGGACGAGGGGCCTGTGAGTGGGGCCTGCACACTCTGCCCTGGCTGGAGACCAGGCTGGTCCTGTGTGTGTTAGGTGGGACTGAATGGACTCGCCATTTTATTTGGCCGATTGCGACCCACAAAAATGGCGGTTCCACATGGGGCGACTTGCCGATTGCTCACCCCTTGGCCAGGAGGCCCTGCCCCGGACAGCCTGTCCGCGGCAGCCTCCCTCCTTCCCTCTTCCTCACTCCCTGTCCGCCTCTTTCTCTGACTCTCCCCTTCCCTGCCCTTCCGTCTGTGTCCTCGCCTCCCTCTGTCTTGCTTCTCCACCCCTCTCCACCACCTTCCTTATCCCCTCACTCTCCCTGCTCTCCTCTCCCGCCCCCCTTTCTCTCCCCTTTATGGGGGCTGCACAAAGGGCTGGGGCAGAGGTCAGGCTGGGGGTGAGCAAGGCTGGGAGGGCTCCGTGGCCCCCACCCCCGCCAGGGGCCCGTCACCCCAGGGAGCACAAAGGAACCATTTGCATTGCCTGTCCCAGGCCCGCCACTGTTTCCCTGGGGGTGGGGGGTGGGGCCTTTGCAGGTGGAGCTGCCACCCGCCTGGAAGAGGATAAAGGGATGAGCTGGGAGGGCCAGAGGGGCAAGTGGGGGTGGAATATTTAATGCTTTTCCCACTGGGCACTCAAGGGGGACGGCTGAAGGGAATGGGACAAGTGACAGGTGTCAGTGAGAGGATTGGAGTCCCCAGGGCCTGCCCCCGTGTCACACACATGTCACAGGGTCCTTGCTGGCAGAGGAGGGGGTAGTGCAGGCTGCAGAACTGGGTTGAGGCGGGCGGGGGTGGGGGGGATGCAGAGACATGCCCCTCCTCGGGTGACCCCTGCCCAAAGCTGTGCCTGACCCCTCCTTGGGGGTTTCTGTGGAGGTCCTGGGTGGGCAGGGCACTGGTGGGAGGGTACGCTGGCTGTGTCAGGCTCCCCGGCCCAAGGCCCTCAGTGCACAAGCAGCCCTCGCTCCTGTCGGAGTTGCTGTCGGGCTCAGCTGGGAGGACCTCAGTGGCCACTGAACGACATTGAGTAAAGCCCCCGACCCCCGAGGCGGGGGGTGGGCAGCACCCACAGTGGTCCCTCTGATTTCCCAAACACCCTGCCAGACCAAGCCTACATTAGTTTGCCCAGGCTGCACTACCACAACACCGCAGGCCGGTGGCTTAAACAACAGGCAATTTGTTTTCTCAGCTCTGCAGACTGAAAGTGAAAGACCGGGGCCCCAGCATGGTTGGGGTCTTGCGAAGACCCTCTTCCTGGTTTGCAGACTGCTCACTTCCTGGCCTCACGTGGCGGGGAGAGAGCTCTCTGGTGCCTCTTCTGATAAGGGTCCCAGTTCCATCCTCACGGGCCCTGTCCTCTCGACCTCATCTAAGGCTGCTCACCTGCAAAGACGCCACCTCAGATACCATCACTCTGGGGGTTAGAGCTTCAACAGAGGCATTTTGATGGGGTGCAGTTCTGCCCCTAGCAAGTAGTTGTAGTGGCAATCTTAAACACAATCATTCATTTAAGAGCATGGATTTTGAGTATTTCGTGACCCTCCCCTCACGCCAGTTAAGGTGTCCCGAAGGCCACTTGACAGCCTTGGGCTCAGTCCTCTCAGTGAAATGAGGGTGTGGGGCCAAATGACCCGTTCGGTCCCCTCCCGACTCAGGATTCCCTGGGTCCTCGCTGGCGGGAGGCCGACTGGCCACCAGGGCTGGTGGCCACAGAACCCCTGCCTTGCGGGGTGTCCAACCCATGCCCCACGGGCCACGTTGCCCCGGGTGGCTCCGAATGCAGCCCAACACAAAATCATAAATTTACTTAAAACCCTTTTTGTGTTCACCAAAAAGTTTTCGTTAGCATTTATGTATTTAATGTGTGGCCCAAGACAACTCTTCTTCCAGTGTGGCCCAGAGACACCAAAAGGTCGGACAGCCCTGCCAGAAACTCAGGACTGTGTTAGGGGGACTGTGGGCGATTTGGACCGGGAAGGGTGCCCAGACCCAGGGGAGGGAAGGAGAGGAGAATGGACTGGGGACCTTGTCCGCTCATTTACCAGGTGTCCTCTGTGCTGTGGACATGGACTTCCAGGGCTGGAAGGACCAACACGGCCTCAAGGCCAGGGAGGCTACCACCTGCCTCCTACCCCATCTGGGTGATGCTCAGCCTGTCGCCAGCCCCATCCTAACCCCAACCCCACCTCCCGCTGAACAGAACTCTGCTTTCTGCTGCACGGTCCCTGTGCCCCCGAAGCTATAGGTACAGCCGTGCGAAACAAGACCCTGCTCTGCCCCAACACGTGACCACACAGTTTGTGGGCCTGGTGCCTTTGCCCCCACGGTGCCCCCAGGGCAGAGGGCGGAACTTGAATTCAGCAAGAGCAGCGGATCTGCATCTCAGGAGGGGCAGTGGCCCTTTCTGCTCCTTCCATCAGGGAGGTCAGCTTCTCCCTAGGAGATGGTGGCAGGTGTCACTTGCACCGTTTTGTGGTCCCTGTTCAAAAGGAAGGTGTATTGCAGGATGGAGGGAAGGAGAAAGCCTTTTTGTTTGTAGGGATTAGAAGTGAGCCAGGGTCTGAACTGAAGGTATTTTGTGTGGTGAGACACCCGAAAACCTAGGGCGTGCTGGAGCCAGCATGTGCCCGCCTGCTCACACTGGCTCCTGAGAGCTCACTGTGGGCGTCTCTTCCCAGCTCTGCCTTCAGGGCGCCATGCTGGTAGTTTGATATTGGCCGTGATGGGAATATTTACACCTTGGAAATTGGCACATGCTACAACTCAAGGCTTTTCTTCCCAGGGAGCTGCTTGTTAAACATTTCTCAGCCTTTCCCTCAAAAGGCATCCTGGGAGTGGGATTTTGGATCTTGATACCAGCAGGAGAATTGGAGGTAGTTCATACGACCTGGCCGCCACCTCGACAGATGGGAAGACTCGGCCCAGAGGAGCACGGTGACTTGCCCTGGGGTTGATGACAGTTGAGGAGAACCCAGTTTCCCAACCTTGTTACCCACGGTGCCTCAGGCAAGCATCGTTTTCAAGTGGGAAGTTGTGGAGAGAAATCAGACCTAGGGACTGGGAAAAGATTCCTCCTGCCGAAGAGAGGTCAGAAGTTCATGAATATCAGAGGCGGCACCTTGAGTGAAACTGCTTTAAAGTTATCTTCAAGCCAAACTGGGTTAGGTTCCCACCCACTGCCATCCCTCCTTCCCCTGCCGACCACCCCCCCAGCACCGAGCAGGTTGGGGTACTTCCCTAGTTTCCTGGCCAGGCATTCCTTCCATCCCCTGAGGTCACCTCCTTCAGACCCCGGACAGGAAGTTGTACTTTAGCATCTAAAATGTCCCCGCAGGCCATGACATCCGTACAGTAGCTGCCACCCTCACCAGATGCAGGGACCCCTGAGAAGGTGTTGATAGGTTTAGTCCACAATTGTCACGGTTCTAGACTTCACCCCAGTCCCACGTCCTCTTTCTGGCAAATGTACTGCTGTGGGTGGGACACAACGTGGAATTCCAATACCAGTGCCCTGGGGCCCCAAGACAGGGATTCCCATGTGGATGATTTATGGAGGGGGTGTTCTCAGGAGAACTAGTAAGGGAGTGAGGGAAGCAGGAAAGAAGCTAGGGAAACGTGGGTTCAAGAGAAGTCAGGTCTCGACGTGATCCCACGGGAAGAGCTGGAGAATGAATTGCGCCTAAGTTTTCCTGCTTCAAAGCAAGAGGGCTGGCAGCTCTACCCATTCACGTCGTTGGCCGTGGGCTGTGGACTGCCCCCTGGGACCGGGGTACGTGTAACCTCCCAGATATTTGCAAGCAGAGCAATTTTTATCAGCCAAGGGCGAGCCTTCAGAGAAAGTGCAAGTGTGAGCCATCAGCCATCAGCCCCCGCAGCAGCTGGAGGCGGGCGTACTGGCCCAGTAGAGGGGTTCTGGGTGGGGCACCAGCCACATCTGCTCAGCTTGGTAAGTTGTTTGAGGGCAAGGCAGGCTTTACTGGAATTTAGGGACCATCTGTGGGTTTCTGTCTTGTCCACTCTCCAGCAGCCCTATCCTGTAGAAAGACCTGGTGGCTGTTCTCTGGGGCCCCATGTCCTCCCCCTGATGTCCAGCCAGTCACTCGGTCATGACAGTCTTATGATATCTCTCATACTCCTGTCCTCTGCCATGTAGACCACTGCCGGTGGCATCCTAAATCAGACTCTGTTTGCTTTTCACACACCCCCCCACCCCCCGCTTCGGCAGGGGCAGGCTACATGTGTAACAAGCGGCCCCAGCGGTCCATCGCAACAACGCAGGTGTCCTGGTTGGGGCTCCCTTCCACGCAGTGAGTCAGGGGTCCAGGCTTCTCCCATCACGTGGTTTTGCCATCCTCTAGGGCTCGGGACTCCTTGCTGGTTCGGAAAAAGGGAACATAAGGGGAAAAACCGGAGACTGTTCCCGGCTGGGCCTGAAAGTGTCATGCATCGCTTCTACCCATGTCCCATTGGCCAGAACTTCATCACATGACCACACCTCACCGTAAGGGGTGCTGGGTAATGTAGTCTGTAAGGCCAGGAGGAAAATGAAATGGTGTTTGGTAACTGTATACAGCCTTTGCCATAGACCTTTCTGTTCACTCTGATGACTTCCCGGGCACCTGTGGCCACCTCTCATTGTGGAGCCGCAGTTTTGGGCATCAGAAAGGGATGGCGAACTTTAAGGGTCTTTTCTCTGTGTAGGAAGCAGTCCTGGCTGAGGGATCTGCATCCTGCATGACAGCTGCCTGGGCTGGGGGTGTAGGCCCCCAGGGAACTAAGTAAAGGCGACACCAGGTTCCAAGGCATGACCTCATGGGCACTGGCTTAACCAGCTGGGCTAACTGGCCAGCCGAGCAGCTGGGTGGACGCTACAGGGCTACAAGCATCCCTGCCTTTCATGACCCTCGCAGCGAGCCCCAGCTTAGTCTCCCCCTCCTCCGCTTCTCTGAATCACCCCTGAGCGTTGACAGCAAGACTAGGCTGTGTCCACCATTGGCTCTCGCTGGAAAAGCGTGTCCAGAGCCAACTGGATCCCCGTTGGGACAGCTTTGTTTTCCCTGCTGAACACAAAATCCCCTGTTCACTTGGAGAGCCAACAAGGAGACCCCGTGGGGCCGGCCCTGTGGGAGCAGATACCAGTGAATACAGCGCCCGAATGGCTTCAGCTTATTAAAGGCAAATACACAGGCTAACTCTGCCCTCTGAGTGGGAGACAGAATGGAGGGCACAGAGCTGTTACAGCGGATTAGCGGCCGCAGACTGACGGAGGCAGGTGCAGCCTCTTCTGCAATTTGGAAGGGTTTATGAAATGCGGATCTTGTGCTCTATAAATCCTTCCCTTGGCCACATCTAGGCTACGGACCGAAGACGGGGATTTCTTGTTCATCCAGGCTTGGTCGAGGCTTTGAGTACGCCCCTCCCTGCCCCAGCTCCCAGCATTCCCTGGGAATTCCAATCCGAGGATTTGTACACTTGTCTGTCTGTCCATTTTCTCTTCATTTGTTCGTCAGTTGCACATTTACTGAGGGCTTGTCTTAAGTGCTGGAGTGACAGAGGTGGTTGTAGAACGTGGAGCCCCGAGTTCCAGGGACCATGGTTTACTAAGCAAGGAAGACACGCGGACAGATGGTTCTAATTCAGACTGCTACCTGTTAGAGTAGATCCAGTGAGCACGCGTCAGCTGATGCCCACATGGCCTTCTAGTGTCAGGCTTGGCTGAGAGCCGGCTCTGCCTGTTCTGCCCTCATTTGAGGTCTAAGTCCAAGGTGGCTCGTCAGCGCCCCCGATCGGCTGCTGTTGCCTAATGGCACTCATGGCAGGTAAGGAGAACCAATGGTGTAGCTAAAGATAATTTGGGGACCGCCAGCAAACCCTCTACCAGGCCTATCTTCTGTGGCAGAATTGACATCTGGAAGAAAGCTTCAGGGGCCGTGTTCCTGGGCTCCGATGTAGACTCGGTCTCCATGTCTTTCCCTCGTAGAGGCGGGACACCCCCCCGCCTGCCCCCGTCGGTCCCCCTTCCGCCAGCTCGCCCGCATCCAGCGAGCAGAAGCCTCTGTGCGTGCTCCCCACTAAGGCCTGCAGGGCTCGCCTCTGGTGTGAGAGCTTTGATTTTTGGTTCTGACAAAAGATGTTTGAATTTGTTCTGTGGCTCAAGGTTCTGACGGGCATTTATAGTGGGGAGGGGGATGGAGGGGCTGGTTTGGACTTCAGGGCAGAGGCCCTTAGGTGACTTGTCCTAGGGGCCCAGGTAGCTAGCCATCCCCCAGCTTCCCACAGGAGCCGGTGCTTTTGGGTGCCGGGAATGGAGCTAAGTGATATCTCCCACACCGCGGCCTCCTTGCTGGGTGGGAGCTGTGGGATCCTCTGTCTATCAGAGTCATCTTGGAAGCCCTTCCAGGAGGCCTGTGTGTGAGCTTCGTTGCCGCAGGTCGGGTGCAGCACCTGGGGGGGTCTGTGGGAAGACTCACAGCCAGGCCTGAGCCCGGAGGCACGCCGTTCCCTCATCCCTCTGGCCTGTGGGCGGTGGGTGGGCGTCCGGGGAACTGACCCTGAGGGCGCTCCCTGAGCCTGGGAGACACTTGGAGTACCAGCTGGAAATCCTGTTCGGGGCGTTCCTGGAGACGGAAGAGACGGCTAAGAAACGGAAGACTGGTAGAAAAGATGACTGCGACCATCTTCTTCAAGCCTAGATGCGTCCCGGTGGGGAGTGCAGGGCAGGGATGAAGTCCAGAGTAGCCTCTGGCCTCTCGGGGACCTTCAACCTCTAGGCCCTCCGGTGGCTCTTGGCGAGGCCAGCCAGGCCCCTGCCTAGAACGTAAAGACTCCTCACACCTTCTGCGGGAGGCCTGGGGTCCACGGTTACCTGGAGCATATAGAGAACTGTTTACCCTTCAGAGCGAAAAGTAACAGTGCCTTCATTCTCCACGCGGGAAGGCAGTGGAGCCTGGTCGTGACGCGGGATTTCAGGGCCTGCCGCGGTGCCGGCTGTGGAGTGAGCAGCCCCCGTAGATACGGCGTTCAGGTGCGTGAGGCGTAATTCATTGAGCTACCATGTGCCTTTTGTCGTAACCATTTTGGATGGCAATCTTCCCCAAAGGTATGGCAGTTTTGCTGCCTTACGGAGCCGTGCTCACGGAACATGATTTCCCCTATCAGGCTGATGGAGCCATTGCAACAGTGGACGGGGCTCTCGATACGTACATAACCTGGAAACTTTCTCAGCTGTTCTAGTTCAGTTTGCCTCGGTTCAGAATGGCCTGTAGGTACCCTGTGCCTGCTTTTCATAGTTTCATGGTTTTCTGCCCCTTCTTTGTCCTCCGTTTGCTAGTGGCTCCTTCTTCCTGCCAGTGGGTCAGTCTTCAGAGTCCCCCCACCCTTTAAGTATGTAGACCGAAGGCACTAGTTCTAGGAATGGCGATGACATTTGTGATCAATGTTCGTAAGTGAAGGATAATAAAGCTGTGAATGAAAACCTGAAGGGATTTCCATTGCGATGGCAGTTCGGCTGCTTAGCCCTCTTCCTCCCCGGTCTCACCTGTATTCCAGAGACTGGAGGTAAGCAGGTAGGTGGCCTCCAGTTAAGTAGGATTTTATCTGTACTCAACACAGATGTCTTTGAAGGAGAGACCGGATTAGTCTCTGGAGTTCTCACATCAGACGATTGAGAAACAGAGGTTAAGAAGAGGGACCGGCTTGATGGGGGTTCTAAAAGCCACATCCCTGGATTTTGAAGAACCAGGAAGACTTGAGAAGGAGGGGTACCTTCTCTGAAAGTCCTGAGGGCTGATCTGTTGGTTAAACAAACTTTCGCTGGGCTGTCCCGGAAGGTGGAAGTAAGGCCACCTGGGGGGGGCTATAGCAACCGGCGAGGCTCAGCTGGCGAGGTCCCGCCCAGCCCTAGGATGTGAGGTGCAAGGGGGGGCCTGACCTTCAAGCACCCTTTCACCTCCGAGAAGGCAGATTCCACGACCTGTGCCCCCTCTACCAGCAAGTGACGGATGACGGAGTAAACAGGGCTGGGAAGACTGCGTCAGCTTTCCCACGCTCGACCACGAGCACCTTATTGAGTTCTGGGCCCCCTTGGGTGCTGAGGTGGATCAGTAATGTCTGCCATGAGCTTGGCTGGGGAATCTGGTGGCTTGTGTGCTGCCCGTTTGCTTTTCCTGCCTCCACACTCTCCCCCAACCAGCGTCTCCTCGGGCGACCATCATTTTTCTTTTCCTGGAGACAGGTTACTCATCACGAAGCCTTTCGAGTAGGAACGCCGAGTTTCACCCCTGCTCTTTCCTTTCTCTGGCAGCCCACCGTCACAGACTGAGTCTGGGAGGGGGTGCGGCGGGGGAGGGTGGGGAGCGGCAGCTACACCGAGGTTCTCCTGAGGGCCGAGGA
The DNA here is from genome assembly GCA_004026545.1 of Mormoops blainvillei. NCBI lineage: Eukaryota > Metazoa > Chordata > Mammalia > Chiroptera > Mormoopidae > Mormoops > Mormoops blainvillei. Next base: position 77,320 of record PVJD01006971.1, on the reverse strand, counting down.
GGTCCCTGGAGAGGGGGCAGCCCCTGCATTGGTATGGGGGAAAAGGTTAAGGGTCATTGCTTAATGGTCATCAGGTTGCCCGTGGCTTTGGGGGCAAAGGCCCCTCTGGGTGGCCCTGACCTGGAATGAAGGGCAGCTGGTGTTAGCAAAACTGTCCCCACTGGTGGGTGACCTTGGACAGTGAACATGCGGGGTGGTCCTAATACTACCTGCCTGGCTTCCTTATGCTGCTCGCGTGGGGTTGTGGGTGGAGAGTGCTTTGGTGAGGGCTGCCCAGGTGTGGACTCACCGCCGTCGCCCAGAGATGGGCTGAGCGCCAGCTGGGCCATGTGGGTCGGACACGGCCTCCCTCGGAAGAGGAGGCGGCTTCTGCAGGCAGGGTAAACGGTGTGGCTGGGGACAGAGCCGGGTCTGCGGCCACCTCCGTGGTAGAGTGAGTCCCCTCAGCGTAGTTCGCAGTGGCTGGGAGGGCTGAGGTGGGCAGCCGAGGGTTCCAGAGAAAATTCTGGGTGTCCAGGAGCTGGTTCAGCCCACGGAGGTCTCCTTCCTCCAGTCAGGAGGGCTTTCTGCAGCCCTGAAGGCTCTGGGCAAGAGGCTTTAATCTAATTACATGCTTTATTTGAGCCAATTTGTTTTCCAATCCATCTTGTTCAGCAAGAAGAAAGAACATGCTGGGGACTCATGGCACCCCCTGGTTCCAAGTGGAGAAGGGGGCTGCTGTCCTGCCTCACATGGCCAGGGCAGCCCTGACCTCTCCCAGCCAGGCCTCCCCACCCCCACACCGGGCTGCAGGCTGCCCTGGTCCGCAGGAGGGAGCCGGAGCCCATCAACCACTTTCATCTGCTCCGGGAGGAAAAGCCGGGCCTGCTGGTCACCCCCCTACAGAAAGCCCAGACCAGGTGCTCGTTCCTTTTTCTTGCAGAGTCCCAGTGTGCCAGTCGGGGCTGAAACAGGATGGACTTCCAGGGCGGCGAGCCGGGGGGATCTCTCGTTCCCCGGGGCTGCCCCAGCTCAGAGCCCCCTGGCTCCTCCTGTATGTATGAGCGGCCCTCAGAGTTCCAGCCCCAGTATTTTAAATCAGAAAATCTATTTTTTGTACTAAGGAAGGCAATTTAGAGGCCGTGTTATTAAAGTCCAAACAAAACACCAAAGCCCTTCAAACCTCCCCGGAGAGGGGAGATTTCTCAGCCTCTGCTGCTCTCCCCAAGTGTCAGCTTTTTGTTTCGAAGCATTTTCCAAAATTGTCTTTTTCTGCGCTCTCTTTGGAATCCTGCTTCGGGCCTTTGCTTTTCTGCTGCGAACACTGACTCGCCCCTCTGGGCAGGTTCCCTTGCAGGACCTGGTGTCATCTGCCCTCGGACTCGGGGAGTGAAGGCATCGCTGGGGCCACAGGTCTCTGGTGGCCACAGGTGGTGGCCGCTGAGCCCCCTTTTATTCAACTCATTCAACAAATACTTTTGGGGGCTCGTACGTGAACTGGGCCCTGGGGCGTGAACAAGGCCATGTGGCCTCTGTCTTCAGGGAGGGAGGGAGGCAGAGAATAAACCAAGTTGGAAAATGTGTAACCGTGCTCTGCGACAAGCACTGAGGAGGGACCAGACCCGCTAATGACGAGTTCGCCTTTCGGGAGAGCCGGAGGTTGTCAGCACACACCTGAGCGACAGATAAAAAACAATTTTTTTTAATTGGGTGTGCCAGGCACACGAGATTGGTTTCCTTTTCGCGGCTCAGAAATTACAGTAAAAGTAACGATGGCTACCGTGGTTTTAGAGCTGATCACGTCAGGCTTCATCTCAGTAGAACTTCGGAGGATTACACAGCCTGACCCTATTTAAGAAGGGAGGAATCTGAGGCCCAGAGAAGTGCGGTAATGTGCTCACGGACACCAGGCTGGTCAGCCACGGGACCAGCATCTTGAGTTCCTGGTCGCCTGCCTGCTGACTCCTGCCGGGCGTCCTGCAGCCCGAGGTTCATCGCTGTCCTCGGACAGACCATTCCCACCGGTGCAATGAATTGTGCCCCGGTTCCAGGTGAAACAGTCTGCCCAGCGGACACCCCGGAACCCCCAGACGGCAGGCTGTGACATGCAGAGAAGCCGTGAGGTCCACGGCTCCAGGGACCCGCATTTCAGGTGTCACCTGTGCGTCCCGACACAGCCGTCAGGCCCCCTGATTCCGAGAACCACTCGAGCCCTCTCCAGTCCAAATCATGCCCTCTTCGTTGTCAGAAAGCTTAGCAGGTTAAAAGATGCCTAAGCCCTTCTTCACCCGAGCTTTCTCATGGGTGTCCCCAGAATCGCTGCAAAGGCAGCTGTGCCTTTGAGTTGAGGAGCTTGTCTGGGTGGGCTCGTTGGGCCCAGTGGTCGTCGTATCTCACAGGAGCAACTACACTCAGCGGATTTCACGCCACCGTGTTCACAGTTGCCGGGGGGCCCACAGTTCACCTTCCAGTGGTGACCCTGTGCTGCGCCAGGGACCAGAATCTGATTCGCTGCTGTGAGAGGAGGCAGGCAGATGATTCTAGACCCTGAGGTGGGGGCTGAGAACACGGAGGTGCCCAGCGGTGTCCGGAGCAGGAGGAAGGCTGCGCACACAGGGAAATGACCCAGGAAAGGGCTGCGAGGAAGGTCGCCCAGGGGAAAGGCGTTGACGGCTGACCCCGCGAATGGCCTGGTGCAGAGTCTCCGGCTTCTCCAGCGTCCGTGGAGTGTGGCTCTGCTCTTCGCAGATATTCTGCAGACTGTGTGACTCTGGCACCATTCACTGGAAGGGAGGAGAAGGTACGATGGGAGTGTCCCAAGGCCGTGGACCTCGGGCACGGACAAGGTCCTGGCTGTGGACCTGATGACCTCTTGGCCCGGACCCTTTCTCTCCCCAGCTCGCTGCCTGGCTCGGGGTCCATCGCGCAGCCCAGGGAGGGTCTCGGGGGCCGATGTGCTTCTCTCGGGAGCTCTACTGCTCAGCCCCCAGGACACCAGCCACTTCTTGGTGTGGGTCAGCGATACAGCTTCCACTGAGGCCCGGGGCCAGCCTACTCCTTTTCAGATCTAAGCTCCCCTGTCCTCATGAGGCCCACGGGTGGTGGCGCCCCACTTCCCCGCTGCCTCGCCATCATTCACCCCCCATTCACCGTCACTCAGCTGGGGCCCCCTGAGGCCGCCTTCAGCCCATCCTGCCCAGTTAGCAGAAGCTTCTCGTCCTTCAGGTCCCAGCTGAATGGTCTTCTCCTTGGGAGACCGTTTCTGACGTCCTTTGTCACTCTCGCCACACCACAGTTCTTCACTCCTAAACCCTGTGCAGAGGCAGGAGAGTTGCTATTACTTCTGCCCCCATTTCACAGATGGGGAAGCTGAGGCTCGGAACGGTCAGGCCATATGCTGGTGATGCGTAAACAAGAAACAAACCCTTTCTTTGGCGCCCCTCTCAGTGGACCAACACCCTCGGGGCCACAGTGGCGACATGACCACAGCGAGCTGCAAGGGGGTCTTTGTGGAAGGGCATTTGAATGGAAACATGGAGGTTTACCATTTGAGAAGAGAGGAGGATGGAACTGGAGGAGGCTGCAGCCTCCGTGTCAGACCCGATGTGGGAAGCTGTCACAGCGGGTGGATGCTGAGGGAAGGTGTGAGAGAGGGGTCCTGCTCTGACCAGTGGAGCCCCTGTGCCCCTGCTGGGTGCAGGAAGGGGGTCCAGTTCACCAGCAGAAAGCACACACATCAAACTTCGCCCCCCGAACATCTGTCTGCAGTCCTTGGGAAAGACCGAGTCCCCCCCTGGCCGCATGGTGACTGAGGTTTCTAAGGGCTTGGAGTCCGGTGCTTTGTAACCAGAGTACAGCATGGAGATCATGTTCCTGTAGCCTCAGGTGTGAGGTGGGCCTGGGCGACCCTGGCACCCATCTCTGATAGGGAGAAGGGGCAAGCCTCCCTTAGCCCGTGCAACTGAAGAGCCTGCCCCTCGCGGCCCGAGTGACCCAGGCCTGGCCAGGCCTCTCTGGTGGCTTTGCATTCCATTTAAAATGGAATCCACGCCGTGTGCAGCCCCACACGGCCCCCTCAGGCTGTGTGCCCCCTCGCTGCTGCCCCGCAGCCTTCGTTCAGGCCGTGGACTGTGCCAGGCTTCTTCGTGCCTTCGGGCCTGCGCACGGGCTGTCTTTCCTGCCTGGAACCCTCTTGCCTCAGACCCCCTTAGCCCTGCCTCCTCCTCACAGGTCTAGTTCCTGTGTCACCTCCACAGGGACCTGTCTCCGACCACCCCAGCTGGAGCAGTGTCCTCCCTCCCAACCACGTCACCGTGCTGTGCATACAGTTGGCTGGCGACTCACTTCGCCTTTGTCCCTTGGTATCAATGTTGGGGAGCTGGGAGAGGATGAGACTACACACCCACACTTGCACGCAGCCCTTCTCGACAGCCGAAACCCCACGGGCTAGAGACACAAGTGTCCCCTTGTAGAATACTGATGGCATCTCGTTAAAGGATTCACCCCCGCCACCCGAAAGCGTGTGGTTCCCACCCTCACTGAAGAAGAAACTGACCTCAAGAGTCTTAAACACAACATTGTACCCTCATCGCAGTAAAATTAAAAATGAAGGTAAGGCAAAGCAACAGTGTGAAAACCAGACACACCGCCCAACGTTTCACTTTATTCTATTTCTAGAATGAAACCCAACCCCCTGCCGTGATTGACAAGCCCTGGGACTCCTGCAAACCACACAGCCTCATCTCCGGCTGCCCACCCATCCCCTTCCTGCCCTGGGCGTTTCACAGGGCTGCCTCCTTGCCATCCTAAATGTCACTTCCTGAGACTGGCCTTCGTGTCTAAGTAATTCTCCACCCTCCGCCTCTACCTGCTCAATGTCTTGATTTTAGGAGTGTCACTATGTTCTGGGTCAGTTGCACGCAGGAAAGTTTGTATTGATTTTCATCCCAACCACATTGTGCAAGTGTGTTTGCCTTTGCCGGTTTGCAGACAAAAGTCCTATGTTGATTTGAGTTTCTCTGATTATTTGAGATTGAAGGCTTTTATTTCTCCTTCTCTCCTTTTCCCCTCTTTTGTGAATTGCTTGTTCCTCTCCTTTGTACTGTAGGTCACTTGTTTGTTTTACTGATTCGAGAGCTCTTTATATATTAAAGACACCAGTCCTTTGCCATCTATGCTGCAAACACTTTGGGGCCTTTTTCCAGTCATTTGTCCCCACAGATTGTAAGGCGTCGCATGCCCAGCTGTTCTGCCAGTATATTGCTAGAGGCTGCCTCATTTGGGGGGTTCTGGGCCTTTCTGTGCCAGAACCCAAGGTTCAACGGGCACTATGCTGTTGAGGGCATGCGGGGGTTGGGCGGGTGGGCGAGACCAGCCCAGGCTTGGAGACGTGGGCGCTCAAGAGCTGTGGGCGCTCTCCCGGAGAGGTAGCTGTGTCCTGGGCAAAGCGCGTGGTGAGGGTGCTAACAGGGTGGTCTCCCCAGGGGAGGGTGGTTGAGTCCCCGGTACCCTGGTACCAAGAGGTGAGAGCAGGCCTGACAGGAAGCGCCTCCTCCACCCTCAGCCCACGATGGCTGTGTTGGAACCTGTGGCCACACGCAGCAGCTTGAGAACTGCATGCACCGAAAACTGGACCCCGGCCTGAGAAGTTCCAGGCAGCTCCGTGGCTCCAGGTCCAATGGGGCCAAAACATACTCCCTGGGCAGACCGTCCTAACCTGTCCTTTGTCCCCTGCTGGTGGGCAGAGTGGCCCAGCTAAAAGGGATGGAGCCAGCTGGGCACCCCTCCTAGCCCCGGTGCCTTGAGGTCTTTTACCCTGGGCCGCAGGAGAGGGCGGGCCAAGAGCCCCTCCCACGCACCCAGCCCGTGGAGTCTGGAACTCCACCCAGCCCTCCACATCTCCGTCCTGGGAGGGCCCGTGGTCGCTGGGCGTCCCTCCCTCATTGCTCGCGCAGCCCCCCCTTCCCGAGCGCCGCAGCCCAGAAGCAGAGAGGCAGGGGTGCTGCCGAGACGAGACCTTGGCCAGCTCCCGCCCTGCTCCAAGGGGGCTGCCAGATGCAGCGCCCCTGGTTCCAACCAGGGCACGCCGGGCCCCGCCTGCCATATGCTCGGAGATGAGCTTCGATCTGCGGAGCAGCCTGCCCAGCAGGACTTTTGGCACCTGGGCACAGGAGGCAGACCAGAGGGGCCAGCTACCCAAGGTGGAGGAAGAGGAGGGAGGGGCTCGGCCACTGGGATTGGGCCTGCAGGGCCCCCTCTTGGTTCTTGGCTGTGGGTTGGTCGGCCGAGCAGGTGGGGGGAATGAAAGGGAGGCTTGGCCGCTCCCAGGAGGAGCCAGGACTCCAGCCAGCCAGGATGGGCCTGCTGCGAGCTGCAGATGGCGGCCCCCAGGCCTCAGCGGCTCTCCCCGGGGCAGAGCCGCCCTAGTGGGGAGCCAGGCGGTCCCCGTGTTCCTCCCTGGCAGCTCCCGTCTCGTTAGGGAGGAAGGTGGGAGTGGAGGGTGACGCTGTGCGGGGGCGCCCTGTGGAGCTTCCAGGACTTACCTGCTCCTCGATTGGAGCCCCAGAGGGTCTCCTGAGAGCGGCGGACGGGGGTGGGGGTCGGGCAGGGAGCTCCCCGCTCACCCCTTACTCACCACTCCTGTGTGGACCCAGGGCAGGTGGATCGGCAAGGCTGGCGACCTGCTGGGCATCAAAGATTGGGCCCCGTTTGGTAAATGAGGTCGGTCAGCTGGTCACAGGGTCTGCGTGTGCATAAGCTTATGCTGGCTTTTATATTCGGGTGGAACCGAAGGAAACTGCTCTTTTCTCTTCAAGTTGAAAAGCGACTGATTTTAGGTACTTTCATGTGGTTCATCCTAATAACTTTCCATCATTTTTCTGTGTTTCTGACCAGACCAAATTACATGAAAAGGATGTGTCTTTTAAACGTTCACGTGGACTCAGCCTTTGAAACTGTCTGGATCCAGAGATTTCGGAGGATTATTTATTCAGATTTGATATCCCTTCTTTAGTTCAACTTGGTCACGTATGTGACGCGTTTCATTCAGATGTTAAAAATTTCCGCCTAAAGCTGTATAAAGTAGCCTTGTCATTAATAACATCTTTAGATGGTGGCACTGTCTTTTTAACCCTTTCTTCCTCATGGGTATATTTTCTGTCTTCTGTTCATAATTAGACATGACAGTGTGTTGTCTGTCGTTTGTAGTTTGTTGGCCTTGGGGCTTTATTGAGAATCAGTTCTTGGGTGTGTTTATAACTTTTGAGTTTTTCGGTGTTCTACTTTATTAATATCTGCATCTGTTATCAGTTCTTTCCTCCTGCTTTCTCCAGGTTGTATTCTGCTCATTTCTGACTCCTAGAATTGAATATACTTCATTTATTTTCATTCTTTTTATGCCTAAAATAAATAGTATTTATTACATTGTGGTCAGGAAATGTGGCCTGTACAATTTCAGCTCCTTGGAATTAATTTAGCATTCTTTCATACTTATGTGTTTCTTTCTGTTCCTTTTTGTATTTCTAACAGTGTTTGTTTAATATATTTCAATGTTATTCCACACAAAATGTTCTTTTTTTTAATTACTAGATAAACTTCTTTGTTACCTAGTGACAGACTTCTTTAAAGAAGCTTTAAAACTTCTTCAAAAGTTGTAAACTTAAAGCCCTGATACCCACAAAGCAAAAGGTTGCTGGTTCCATTCCCAGTCAGGGCACACACCTGGGTTGTGGGTTTGATCCCTGGTTGGGGCGCTTTCAAGAGGCAACCAGTCGATGTGTCTCTCACACATTAATGTTTCTCTCCCTCTCTTCATCCTTTCCTTCCCCTCTCTCTAGGGGAAAAGAAAACGTTGTACACCTAAACGATTTGTTTTATTTACTTATGTCCCTCTGAAAAAGTCACTTAGTATGTTTGACCAGTTTTTCAATAGAGCTGCATCCATTTATACTCATTGTTTTGTTTTGAAATAGCTGCTCTTCTATAATACTAATTTATCACAGTTGCTTTTCATATATTCCTCTTCTCCTGTTTTTTCCCCCCTTTTGGAATATAACCTGTGACTTATCTGCATCTTCTCTGGTGTTTTGTGCTTCTCTTCAGAAAGCACTATTTGATCTAATAGCTCTAATTTATCAGAGTAGAGCTCGAAACAGCATCTTCTGTACTCTGCCTACTTAAGACAATAGAGTTGTATTTCCTACCTCATTTTACTTCTAAGTTTTTTTTAGTATGATCTAAAGTTTCAAGATCATAGTGAGATCACACTAACAAAGTTAATATGATCTAAATTTTTATAGTTATTATATATACATATACATTGTCTAATGTTCCCTTTGAAACACTTTTAAATCGTTTTGATATTGGTCTTCAGTTTAAGAATCAAATTTGAAATCTCTGTGTTCACTGGCTTTAGTGCTTACCACTAGTATGTTCATGCTTTGACTTTCCCCTCTTAAACTCTGACTTTGATTCATTTCATAGTTGGAAAACATTCTCAAGTGTTCCTCTCTAAAAGGATACATGATTGGAATGTTTTTAGAACCCTTGCACACCTGAGAATGTCTTTTGTTGATCATGGCCTGCTTATGTGTAAGGTAGTCTAGCTAGGTATAAAATTCTTGGGTCCCAAACGTTTCCCTCCTCAAGACCTACAGGTATTGCCCCACGGTCACCTGGTCAGCTTCTTCTTGTTGATATTTAGTTTGTATGCCATTTTTCCTCTTCCTGGTTATTTCATATGTTTTGCAAAGATGTACCTGGGTATTGGCCTCTTTTTCCTTGATCGAAAATTCAATGAGCCCTTTTCTTGTACATGTGTAGGTGTGTCTTTAGCTCAGGAATCCTGTCGTTGATTATTGTTTCTGCTCCATTTGACCTCCACTGCAGTTCTCTCCCAATTGTGTGTCACCTCACCACTCTCCCCCTTATACCCTGATCATTTTCTCTCTCATACCCTTTTCCATGTCTCTACCCTTTTCCTCTAAATTTTGGGAGAATTTTTCCAATTTATCTTCCATGTTTCTCAATCAGTTTTCTACAGTATCATTTTTCTTTACTGCTTCCGAAGTGGATTTTAATTGTGCTACTGGGTTTTTTTTATCAGCTCTTCTTTCTCTCGTATGTCACCCTTTTTGTGTCGTCATATGGTCTTCTCCGCTTAGCTTAGTCCTCCCGTATGGCCTTCTTTTCCTATTTCATAGAGGATGTGTCTTGTTAGAATATTTTTAGTCTGCCATCCTCATTCAGTTACATATTGTCTATGACTGTTTTCCAGCTATGGCGCCAGAATTTGAATAGTTGTGATGGAGACCGTATGGCCTGCAAAGCCTGAAATATTTACTTTTGGCACTTTGTAAAAAAAAAAAAAAAAAAAAAATTTGCAGATCCCTGTACTAGCAAGACAGCTGGATTCCTGTCTTAGCTCCAAGCTGGATGGTAGGGGAGTGTATGCAGCGCCCTTTCCAGTTGCTAGTTTTTACCTGCCTCTTCCGCCACTTCGCTTCTGCTCTGTGGAGGTAGCATTTTTCCGTCCCCACTGCCTGATTTTCTCATTCTCTGCATCAGTGACTTAGGGAAAAGTGCAGGTTCAAATGCCCACTGCAAACACTGTCCTTCCAGCCCCTCCCCTCCCTCAGGCTTCCCCTCCCTGGAGGCAGCCACTGCCACCCGTGCCCCCACCCACTTCCTGCCCATTTGTTTTCTGGTTGTTGTCTCTCTGTCATTTTCCCCTTTTCTAAAGATCCCTCTGTTCATCAGACAAAGAACTGTGTCCGGTGGGAAAACCTGGACAGGTTTAGCTTCCTCTGCCACCATCTGCCTTTAATTAATAGAGATCGCTCCCAGATTCCAACATTGGGTCATCTATCAGTTTAGTTTCTGGCATTAGTGTGAATTTTTTTTCATTGTCTTTATAGCTATTTTGGAACAAAACAAGGAGGGGCTACGTGGGTGACTGCCAAGTAGATGCCATTTTGAAGGAGTCAGAGCTGCGTTTAAAGCTGCGGTTTGTCCGTCTGCAGGCGGCCTCTGTAGCTCCGTGCGTATTCGATAAAAGGAGATGCAGGGGCACTTTCTTTATCAAGGGACCACTTGTCCAGTGACCTCAGTTCTCTGAAATGCCACCAAAACAAAGAGTCCCCACGCAGCCCGATAGCTGCCACAGTGTCCGTTCTGGAGGTAATTCACTTTACCCCAAGGGGGGCGTTTTGGCCTCTTGTCCCAAGCCTATTCACCCCGTGTCTTGCATCTGATCCCCACGAGCTGGGGCATCCTGTTTTCCTAGCTCACAACTACATTCGCAGCAGCAACTCTGAAGAGAGTAGAGGACATTGTTCAACAAGCACAGTGGCCTGACAGGAATTTCTGGCTGACCGAAAGGAAAGATGTTGGACCCCCCCCACCCACACACACGCAACACACAACACACACACACAAAATTACAACTGCAAATGTCCTGAGGTTGGCACCGTTTTTGCGTAGGGGCCGCCAGCTTGAGTAGCTCTGTGAGAGCGCCCCCCAGTTTTTACTGTGTACACGCTCCGCTGGGCCTTACCCCTGCCAAGCTGGGTGCTCTGTGCGAGTCATGGGTGCAGAGACCCTGTCCCCTCCTCCCACAGCTACAGTTGATTCTGACGGTGGTTTCGAACCCTGGCTGCACGTTAGAATCAGTCGCTGAGGGAGCTTTAAAAATCTGGATGCTAGGGCCCTCCTGTAATGTCTTGGGGGGTGCAACTCAGGTGTCAGCATGTGTTACAGCTTCTGGGTAATTCCATTGTACAGTCCAGGCTGGGAGCCAGGGGGTTAGGGGAGCAGACCCTGCGGCCAGGCCGCCTCACCTGTAGAATGGGGTCGACGGGCAGGGCGGGCCGCACGGCACAGCCCGTCGGCGCCCTGTGAGTGGCCACCACTGTTGAGACGCAGACTGGGTGTTTACGGGGACCGCTGTGATTTGTCAGGCAGGGCCTGGAGCTCAGGCTAATTAGGCAGTGATGGATGCCACACGTTCCAGCATGGCTTCTCTTCCAGGTGGGTGGTGCTCGGCTCTGAAAAAAAGAGCCGTGGATGTTACTGGGAGGGAGAGTGCTGAGTGGGAAGGGAGGGGGAGCGGGAGGGGCAGGGTCAGCTGTCGCAGGACTCTGGCTCCTTCCCTTCGGCTCCGGCTCTGCAGTCCAGAGCTCCCGTGGGGTGGGCATCCAAGGGACCTTTCTGACCTCTGTAGCTTCCTCATCTTGCAAGGGGACTCAGTCCCTCCCTCGCAGGGCGGCTGTGAGGCTCTGATGGCTGACGGCTCAGGGCCGAAGGGGAGCGATGTGTCCCCATCCATGTAGAGGAGCAGGGTGGAGGTGATTTCCTTCTGACCAGAGTGCAAATACCGACACGGGCCAATGACTTCCATAAAAAAATGACAAAAAAAGGGACACGAGTGTATTCGAGGCTGTTCCTGTAATAACGTCACCCGGCACCACTTGCATTCCATCTCGCTTCCCTCAGCGGAGAGAGCAGGGCGGGGTTCCAGCCGGCTCACTGAGGACCACAAGGACTTACGCACGACCTGGGCTCCGCCGCAGCCGTGGCCTTGCCGGGAACGTCATCTGCCCCTGGGCTGGCAGAGACGTGGCTGCGAGTGGCTGCTGCCGACAGTGAAGTGCAGTGTGACGATACTGGTGCCGTGAACCTGTGTGTCTAGGCCGGCGTCCCCGCTCAGCTTGACCTCTCGGACTGGGCCATGGTAAAACGCAGGCCCCTCTCCCGGGACGACCCAGTCCCTGCATTCCAAGAGGGTTTTCCTCCCGTAACCAACCAGCCAACCAAGCAGCCATCCAGCTAGCAGAGGGGGACTGGCTTTGTAGCCTCGGTTTCCCTGGGCAGGGCACCGTGGGGTGGGGAGTGAGGCCGAGGGCTCAGACCACAGAGGAGCAGGCGACCGGTGGTGGGGTGGGGTGGGGGGTGGCTGTTTATCCCCCATTCCTGAGACTGGTTCCTAACTGGGTGCCCCAGAAAGCCGGCTCAGGAAGCACAGGGAGCTTGCGGGCCATGACTCCCAGGGCAATGGGACGGAGTTGCTGTGACTTTAACTGAGGCACTAGTCAGTGTATCTCAGGACCTAGGAGGAGGCGACAGCCTCCCGTCGCGTCAGAGATGGACCTTGGGCTGATCTCTGCATGTTCCCTGCAGGTCTCAGCCATGGGTTGGGGGATGGGGGTGGTGGCGCGGGTGGCACCGGGAGGCTGAGTTCATGCCCAGGCTTTGTCCTGCGCTCCCACGAAAATCACTCCTTCGTCCTAACTTGGCCTTGGTTTTCCACTCTGCAGAATTAGGGGCCGGCGGCTGCTCCTGGCCAGGCGTGCGCGCATGCGTGTGTTCCCTTCACCTTTTTAGTCCCCCTTCTCCACCCCTCAACAGGATGTGTGCCCAGCCCACTCCCACCACCCCGTGCTGTGACTGCCCCTAGAATAGGCTGGGCTCCTCACGGCCCTGGGCCAGCCTGCCTGGTCCCCGCCAGCAGTCTAGGAGCAGCTTGGCACACAGGGTGCCCCTCATCCCTGTGTCTGAGCCCGACCCCCCACTCACTGAGGGGAGTCTGTCGGTGTTCACTGAGACACTGCGTGTGTGACCGAGAACGCAGAGATTTTGACATCTCAGACCATGTCTGAGGCCCAGTCTTGGCGCTAGCGGTCAGGGGTGCCTCGGGTAGGCGGCCTCAGTTTTTGTGTCTGCGGAGTGGGGCTAACACCCCCACATCAGAGAATGGTTGTGGGAACTGAATGAGATCTAGCATGTCGAGTTGTGGTGCAAGGCAGGCTGGAATGATTAATTGGGCTTCTCTGGTGGGCCAGCTGCCAGGCGTGGACCTAGGGAAGGAATTACAGCCCCCTCACCTAAAGAGCAGAAAGAACTAACGGAGAGGGCGTGATGGGCTGGGCTTAGAGGTGTGCATTTGGCGGGCGGCCACAGGCCAGCCCCCCTGCCCAGAAGCTGGCCCTGGGACCTTCCACATCCTGCGTGGCTCGCACTTGGACTGTGGGAAGCCCCCAAGTGATAGCTGGGGTCACAGGTCAGGGAGCCCTGCCTCTCAGCAGTAGGGCCCATTAGGACCGAACTCTTCTTCTTCGGGGGGCATTTTCTTTGCACACTCCAGTAGAGTGGACACCAAAGGGGTTTTCTAATACTTCATGGGCTGCTAATTTCCTCCATGACCTTTTTTGTTAGGGCCTGACCCCAGCCAGAGGCTTCGTGCCATGAAAGCCAGCGCCTGACACAGACCCGGGGCGCAGGGTGACAATGAGGCCTCTATCGGCTTTAATCGGGCTCCAGTCGTGTCTTAAGAACGGGGGAATTTGTGTGGCGCTCAGAAGCCCTGGGTGGCACAAAATGGGATTCCCCAGAGTCCCTCGGGGAGGCCAAGGGGGCTGCGTGCAGCAGCTAAAGGATTCATCAGATCGGGGCGGGGGCGGTTCAGGCGGGGTTGGGGGGCGGCCTTTGTCCCAAGCGCCTCTTTAGAAGCCAGGCCTGCCCTGAAGGGCCGCCCGCCTGGCCTGGCCCGTGGATACCACAGGCCCCTGGGGGTGTGGGGAGGAGCCCCGCCCCGCTGCCAGCCTGTTCAGCGCCCGCCTAATTAGGGTTTGTCTGTGCTCCCTCCCCTGCCCTGCAGACTGCGATTCCTACTGCAAGGCCTCCAAAGGGAAGCTGAAGATTAACATGAAAAAGTATTGCAAGAAGGACTATGGTGAGTGAGGGTCCCCTTGTCGGGGGAGGCGGGGAGGGGCCGCAAGACCCACGAGGACCTGGAGTGGGGGTGCAGGTGGCTCTGCGTGGGAGTGGGCGATGCAGTCCCCGCGACAAGCAGGAGCTAAGCTGGACAGAGTGCACCCGCAGGAACTTCTCATCTCTTCCACCTTCGTCCTTGGAGGCAAGGGGCCCAAGGGGCCGCAGGGTGTGAGGGCCGGGTTACCCTCAGCCCTGCAGGGCGGCACCCTGGCCAGTGGGGCTGCCTGGGGCCTGCACTTCCCGGCTGGCCTCTGGACTTCAGTGCCCCCATACATTCTGTGGGCATCCAACCTGAGCCTCTGTCGCTTAAAACCTGGCCCGTGGCATGTTTAAAATGAAGATTCCTGAAGCCACCTCCTTCTGGGGGTTCCCTCCAGAAGGGGCTGAGGTGGGTCGGGGAACCTGCATTTTAAACAGCTCCCCGGTAATTCCGATGCACCTGGAGGTTGAACACAGCCAAAGGGGGATCTCCCTGGGCCTCTTCCGGCCTGGAGTTGTGGGGTTGACAGCCCTGGGAGCCACCTGCAGAGATTCCCTGTCACCTGGGCCCTCAGGCTCCTGAACCTGGGAAGGGAGCGTCCTGTCCCCCTACTCTCATTGCGCACTGTTCTCCCCAACCCTGTGAAGAGCAAGCCCCCCCGTACCCTTTCTCTGCTGAGCACCCCCCACCCCCCTTAAACACTTGCTGGGAATCTCCTCGTGCCTGCCCCACCCAGTGGGAGGTGAGGAGTCCGCTTTGTGGGTTCTGGTCCCTGAGTGTTCTCACTAGGCAGACACCTTTGGTCCTGGTGGGTGGGAGGTGGCCGGGGAGCCTGCCGGAGGAGGGGAAGCCTTATCGACCCATGCGCGGTAGTGTGCAAAGAGCTGAGGGGGCATTTCAGAACAGGACAAGCACATGGCGGTCCCGGGAGAATCAACCACTGGCAGAGCTGGGAAAGCCCCGCGTAGAGACTGTGGCGTCCGCGTGGGCAGCCGAGGCCCTGGTCACCCAGCCAGGAAGTAGCGCCACCTAGAGGCAGGCCGAGGAGCTCTGACCCCCGCCTGGCACTCTTCACGGGGGGCCCACCTCCTGACCTGGCGGCCTGGCCACCGGGGGCTGGCGTTGGTCCTCCACCTTCCAGCCCCCTGACAGCTCACTCTGCCCACCCCCTCACTCCAGCTGGGTGTTGCCAGGTCTCGCCTGTCCTCTCTCCAGCTGGCCCCTGGGGTGAATTCCCCACCAAGGTCTCCACGGCCCTGCCAATTCCAGCATCCCTCTGACCTCATCTGGGAAAGTGGAGTGGAGGGGCCTCTTTTCTTTGCCCAGTTTTGCAGGTCTGCCCTGGTCATGCTCCTCCCATGGGACCTGGGGCAGCTCCAGTTGCTTATTTGAGCCTCCGTTTCCTTGTCCGTCACACAGATGCGATGCACCTACTGCATATGCGTGGGAGAACCACCCGGCACGAGGCCCAGTGTCCGATAGGCTCCCAGTGTGGAGTGATCTCACTAGTCCACAGGAAGCTGGGTGGGGAGGGAGGGAGGAAGGAAGGAAGACACGGAGATGGAACAGTGAGGTCAGAAGAAAGGCCCCCCCACGAAGAGGTCTCATCACCCAGACCCTGCGCTCCATCCCTCTTGACCCAAGGGGACCTGGCAGCCTGGCCCCCACGGGGGTCCTAACTAGGCCAGCTGTTTGAACTAAACGAAGGATTTTTTTTCCTTAAGAGGGACAATGGTTAGGACCTTTTAGCAGAGTCAGGTGCATGATGAGGCCCAAAGGAACCCAAAGGAATTTTGAAAACTTCTAAAACGTTCTTATTTTCCTGCATGCGTGCAGATAGACGTCTGCACATGCACGCCCCGCTCTGACGCCCTGGGGCGACCGATGGGGCGATCGATCGGTCGATCGCAGTGGTTCCGTGCACTCCTCGCCGGCCTCCTGGCCTCCTGCAGGGGACAGCCGGACCAGCCGGCAGGTTTTTGTGTCAATTCATGTGTATTCCTGTGTCAGACCCCTCTGGGCGTCCACAGTAAGTTCCTAAAAGCCCCTTAAAGTGCTTGTCTCCCATGGCAGTGCAGAAACATCAGCTCCCTCTGGAAAACAAACCGTGACTTTGACGCGGTTTCAAGAGAAAGGATGCCCTGTCTTTGAGCCAGGGTGGCAGCCACACGGAGGGGCCCCGGTTTGTTTCGGATGACGCTCATGTGTCCCCACGATGCAGAGCCTCATCTTCCCAGCCCTGGGCATGCAGCTTTGCTGGGGACTTGGAGGTAACCTCCCGTGGGTGGAGCACTCAGGCACGAGAGCCCGAGGGGTCTGCCACGTCCCCAGTTGGGCCCTGGCTGGGCTGTGGGAGGCACGCGCAGGCCCCAAGAGGAGCAGGAAACGGCTCCACATGCCCCCTTTCCAGACTTCACTGAGGCTACGCCCGCTCCTGCCCCGACTCCTGCTGCCCGGCGCGCTGCCCCTCTGTCCACATTTCCGTGGCCGGGCAAGACGTGGGGAGAGGCACGTGCAGAGAGAAGGGAGGTGGTCCGACAAGGTCTGAAACTATTGTACCGTTGCCTCACCATGCTGCTGACCGTGTCCCCCGGCTTGGTGCTCCAAGGCCAGGACTGGCACTGCTCCTCCCATTCCCCCGAAACATGGGGGCGTCTGGTCCCCAGGACTGTCTGTGATACTCTTGGAGTCCCCTGAAAGTTGGGGAGCATCCCCACCCACTTCAGGATCTAGGCCCATGTGTTCAGGTCAGAGGCAGGATGAAGGAGAATCAGAAAGGGGGCCGCAGGGGCTTCGGGGGATGTTGGCTTACAAGAGCCCAGCAGGGTGGGGCGGGCAGGCCTCCTGGAGAGACCCGCTGAGGAAGGAGCGAGCAGCACCTGCAGGGTCAGGGCTGGGCCCGCAGACACAGCAGGAGGCCAGCCCAGCAGTGGCTGCAGGCCGAGCTCTGTGTCCTGGAGGTGGGGGCACAGGTCTTGGCTCAGGCCTGAGATTCTCCTTGGGGAGAATCTTCCCTGCATCCTGTTGGGACCCTGGACCCTTGAAAGAAGTGTAAGTAAGGGTGTCCCTCCCATACCTGGAGCCCACCTGGGCCAGCCCAGGGAAGATGAGCAGGAAGAGGATGAGGCGGGTGCTGGCCTGGGGGCTGGCGAGGAGGCGAAGCCGGCCCGAGCGGGCCGGGCAAGGAGGGAGGGCGGGAGGTCGGAGGGCTGCGTAATCTCTGCTCTCTGACTGACACCCCGGCGGGGAGCCAATTAGGAAACACATTTCCTTCACTTACAGCCGGGGCACTTGGATGTTCCAGGAGCTGCTAATTGGAACCTTGGGTTTTGCTGCCCCTGCTGGGTGAGGAGCAGGCCCCTCCTCCGAGGGCAGCTCAGGAGTCTTGATGTTGTGCTGTTGCGGAGCGTGGATGGGGGCTCTCCGTGACCTGGGCCGTGGCCAGTGGACGAAGGGCCGGGGGGAGCGGGAGGATGAGGAAAGCCCAGGCACTGGCTTGGGGCGTGCGGGTCCTGCCCTGCTTCCCCTCGGACACTTTTGCCAGCGAGAGAGGGCCCAGCCCGGGTAGGATTGGGGTGGGCACCGACCAAGGCGAGAAGGCATTCGAGTGGGGGAGGGCATTGGGGCCAAGTCCCGCCATGCTGCTTGCGTTTGTCGGGAGAGACCCCGTGACGGGGAAGAGGGCCCATCCCACTTCTGACTGGAGGGAAATGCGTGCTGGCCCTAGAGTGTGGACACACAGACTCCTGATTCGTTCTGTGACTTGGACAGGGAGCCTCACCAACCTGGGACCTCAGGGTCATCACCTGTCACATGGAGGTGTGACCAAGGGGACCTGCCGTCCTTCTAGGTGAGACAGGTCATGTCTCCACCGTACCAGGTGCCGTCCCCAAGGGCAGGGGTCCACAGTGATGCCTTCATTGCAGTCCCACCTCTCCAGGGGCCACCTCAGTCCTCTGTTGCCCTCTAGGGGAATCGGCTCACCTTGCAAATGCCTGACATGGTGCCCCGAGAGAGCTAAGCGCAGGACAGCTGTCCACGGGAGACGGTTTTTATTATTTTCAAGTGTATTAGCAATTCCTGCCAAGTTCTCAGGACACCCGGCCCTGGATGGGCCCTTCGTCTGCGTGAGCGCTCCGCCCGAGTGTGCTTGCGTGACGGCGTGTGCACGAGTGTGGGCGCGTCACCACGAAGGCGTGCCCCGCTGCTCAGCCACAGGCAGAGCGCCCCTCTGCGGGAGCTGCCTGCCTGCCGCACGTGGCCTGGAAGCCCGGCTCCAGACCCTCTGCCACAGAGTCAAGGTGACGAGGGTGACGGGCGGCACTTTGCTCCCAAGCATCAAGGTCCCTGGGCACCTTGGCTGGTGTGGGAAACACTCCTGGTAGCCTCCCCTCTGGCGTTGGCATGGAAGGGGCAAGGGGGCTTGACTTCCCGCTCCCCTGACCTTCCGCTGTGAATGCCCTCACCCCACCCGGCGAGGCCGTCCAGACCGCCGGCCCCACACGCTCCCTCCTCCGCCCTCCCGGCCCTACCCCTCAGCCTCCCTTCCTTTCTCTTTACTCCTTCTTGTCCCTGTGCTCCTTCGGAGGTGCCCCAGCCGATGCTCACGCGCCTCCTCATGTCTGCACACCCTCCCCTCCCCTCGCACGGCCGCTGTGCACAGATGCCCCCGCACATGCACGTGCACAGGCGCGGCGCGTACCCACAGAAGCCCTGCTCGCTCACCCCCCAGTCCCCACGCCCAGTCCTTCCCTCGCTGTGAACTTGGAGTGCCCTGTCCTGTTCTGGGCGCTAAGCTTACAGACGTGGAAGGGACACAGGCTTAGCTCCCAAGGAGGGGTACAGACACTCAGGCGAGAACACAGGAGGAGGATGTGGGGCCGGGGTCCAGCCTGAGGTGGACATAGGCAGGACATAGACCATCCTCTGAACAGGGTGGGAGGGAGGGCTTCCTGGAGGAGGGAGCCCCAGTGGCCAGTGCTCACTGGGCAAAGCAGGGCTCCCAGGCTGAGGGAGAAAGGTCCCTAAGCCCAGAAGTAGACCCGGGCTGGGGGAATGGGAGGAGAGCGAGTGTGGAGTGCTGGGTGCAGGGGTGGGGGCCAGGGAGAGGCCAGGGTGGGCCTCAGCAGCCATGCCTGTGTTCATGCCCAGAAAGCACTGTGACCCACCGAGAGCCAGGTCAGCTCACGTTAGCTCCAGGGGCTCCTGCCCACTCCCCGAGGTGCTGCCGCCGGCCTCTTCCCTCTCCGCGATTCAGAAAGGGGGGAGGACAGACAGACAGCTCACATTCTGAAAGGTGAGATCATCTCACTTTTGCCAGTTCTTGGAAAAATTATTCGTTCCCAGAAATGTTTATTAGTCACCCCTTTTGTTGAAAGACATTTTGGCACCACCAGATGGAAAAATCAGAATGCCTTTCACACAAGATGGTTTGTCTCGAGTATTCCTCCGGAGATCCCACCAGCGTTATTTCTGAGGATACAACTCCAAGGGGAAGAAGCTCTGTGGGGAGAAGCTGGACTTGGGAGGCCGTGTGAGTTTCTCAGGGCCCTGTGGCCGAGGTGGCCTGGGGACCTAAGCGGAAGTCTAGTTTGTGGCAACACAGCCCGTGTGCCCTGGTGCCTCCCGGGCCGTGGAAACCCAAGGGAGGGGCCTCGCCAGGCCGGTGACCGTCCCTCCCCTGTGGGCCCCAGACTGGGCACCCCACGCCTTTGCGCTCATCCGCACTGAATCCTCAGGAGCACACAGGAGGCCGGACTTTGTTTCTGTCAGTGGGATGTCGAGACTCCGCAAGATGAAATAACACGCCCAAAGTCAGCAACCCCAAGCCAAGGTCTTTCTCCTCCCTGGAGCGAGGGCCCCGAGCCTTCGGCAGCGCAGAGTGGGTGCCCCGGCCCCTTAGGAGGCTCAAGGACCGGCTCCCTCGTAGGACCCTTGACGCTCAGCCCCGGAGGAGTTCAGAGGGGAGGCCGCCGAGACAGCTTCATGGGGGCCACCGTGCTGTTGAGGTGACTGTCACGGTGGCAAGGCTGTGGGAAGTGATGAGCCGAGGTGAGGGGCTCCTAGCAGGGAAGTCACTGGCGGTGGGCAAGGCGGGCTTGGCACAGCCATTGTGGCAAGTGGCGTGGCTTTGGGGTGGGGGCGGGGTCCGGGGCAGAGCCACCGTGGAGGACGGGCCGAGTGGAGGTGGGCTGGTGTGGGAGTGGCTGCAGAGCGCCGTGGAGCTGGCGTGGGCGAGAGGGGGTGACGCTGGTGGAGGTGGCACACGTCACCCAGCCCTTGTTCAGCTACTCAGACTGGGGATCCGATGGTCAGGGGAGACTCCCACTCGGGACTTGCTTTCTCCAACTAGCCCCGGGCACAGGGCGCCCCCCAGCAAGTGAGGAGGGCCTCTCCTCCTCTCTGCGCCCCTCCCCTCCCTTTTCTTGACCTTGGGGTCAACAGCTATTCTGATCAAGACCGACCCCGTCAAGTGCGGAAGGGTCCAGGAGCCGAGAGCTACTGTGTCCACAGCGTGCTGTCACTTCGGGACTTGGGCATGAGTGTAGACGTTAGAGCGGCACTCTGAGGGCTGCCCCCGAAAGGGGGGGGCTGCTTGGGGCGGCAATCGGCAGGACCCTGGCTGAGGCCAGGAGGCAGCTGGTGATAGTGACCGGGGCAGGCCAACCCCCTACCCCCAAGCACTGCCCGGAGCTCCGGGGAGCGGGACACAGGCCGGCCAGCAGCACGTGTCATGGTGTTTCAGAGGCTTCCTGACCCTTTCCTGGGGGTCACTGGCCCCCTGGGGTCCTCCGATTTCCCCACCAGATGTGACCTCCCCCCTACCCCCAGGGGGACCAGCCCCATATGGAGGCCAGATGTGGAACTGGGTCCATGTGAGTCAGCCCAGGGTCTCGGAATGCGGGTGACCAGGTTGGGCGGGGAGGGCTGGGGGCCCCAGTGACAGCTCAGGCACTGCACTGACGGGCCTCCTGCCATGGGTGGGTGGGGTGCTCCACAGTCCTTGCTAGCTCAGGGACTCCCATCCCCACGGATGGACGGATGGACGGGGCAGGCCTCCCGCCTCTGCCCCTCCCAGTGGGCTCCAGGGCGGGGGCTCCAGTGAGGCCTGTCCTGAGGGCCTGGCAGCGCCCAGCCTCGTCTGTCCTCTGGTGCTTCCTCCTCTCCGATCCTTACTCTGCACATCCTGTTTTTAGGAAGGAGGGGTAGGTAGGGCAGGGGACACGAAAGCCACCTGATGAGCGGTATCTCCTCCCATTTCACAGATGCGGGCACTGAGGCTCCGAGCGGGGCTGGGGGAGACGGGGATCTGTCCAGGGTGCCCGGAGAGCTGGTGCAGTTGGGGCTGGGGACACGAGCATGCTTCTCTGACAGCCAGACAACACTAGTCCTCTGCCTGCTCACCAGGGACCTGCCTCCGGAGCCACAGAGCACTTCCCACACCATGTAGGACTAGATGGGCGTGCTCCCTGAGGTGCGGGTCTCAGGCGGCCTGAGACAGGAGATGCGAGGTGCGGGCACCGCACCGGGGCTGCTGCCCCCTGCGCCAGGGGCTGTAGAGGTGTGACGTAGGGTCAGGAACGCCCTTCGTGTGCTCACGGACACCGGAGTGGATCCCCCCAGGTGGCTGTGGCAGGCTGAGGGTCGCCCTCCCCCAGTGCTGTGGCCCCCAGGGGAGTGTTGACGTCTGGCCTGGGTCCTGCTTTGTTTTCTGTGTCCGGACCTGAAGCCCGTGGCGGAGCCGTTTCATCCTTTGAGGGCGGTTTGCTCTGAGGGGCTAGAGCTGAGTGTGGTATTCAGAGGGTGGATGAGGGGACAAAAGTGGCTCCCGGGTGCCCGCTCCTCCTGGGACAGGGCTGTATGCAAGGTGTCCTGGGAGTGGGCTGGAAGCGCCAGCCCAGCCGGGGAGGAGGGGCTGCTTGTCACTCCTGCAGAGGGGGCTCCCTGGAGGCTGGGGACTTGCTGGAGAGATGGGTTGTCGTCAGGACTGCCGTTGGGGGGGCGTTCAGATGGGCTGCACACCCACTGTGGAGTAGGTATGAATTAGCCAGAGCGCCCTCTGCACCAGGCTTTCTGTGAGCTCTGGGGCCCGAGGGGCCCTGAGGGGCTTGGGGGTGATCAGGGGCCTGAACTGGTGCCCTAGGGGGGAAGGCCTACCGTCTTGCCTTCTTTTCTAGAGGCCGGGACCCCGCTGACGCTGAGGGGTGGGGGACGCTCGTTGCTTGACCTTCCAGCTAGGTGGTCCCCAGTTGGAGGCGGGCCTTGTGTGAGGGTGGGTGGGGGAAGCGGGTGGGGCCGCCCCAGCCAGCAAAGGAGGCAGGTGTGTGTCATAGGGCACATCCTGAGGCCGTGCGCCGCCCTCGGAGCTGGGAGTCTCGCCCTTCTCCAGGGTGACGCCATGGCCGCTCTGGCCTTGCCCATGCGGGTGCGGGGACCGGGGAGGCGGTGGGGACAAACACTGGGTTAGGCGTCCCTTGGGCTGTCTCGGTTCCTCCTGGCTGGGAGAGAAGTGACCGGTGGCATCCTTCCGGGGTGGTAGGCTCTCTCTCCCGCTCGGGCTGCTTTTCTAGAGGACCAGCCCCAGGGGTGAGGGCACCTTGCTGCGACAGGACAGAGCCCGCCCAGGTCCACTCTCCTACCTGAGCCTTTTGCAAAGCAGGGCGGCCAAGCCACATCTGCTCCCCAGGGAGCAGTGCTGGTGTCTTTTTGAGTTTGGCCCTCCCATTCCCGTCCCTTCTTCTGGGGGTCCCCTGCAATCAGATGGGCTCGGGCACCTAACTCCTGTCCCCTCCCAAGAGCAGAGCCTAAGCACCAGGACTTGGCAGGGGAAATGAAGCCGCGTCCACGTCGCTATTGTTCTGAGAGATAGGGCCATGACACCCCTCCTTTGGCGGAGGGGGAAAAGGAGGAGACCTTTAGCCAGCCCTAAGTTGGGCATCCCCACTTAATTCAAGGTCTGAGACAGGGCCGTTGGGGTGTGGGAGGAGGTGGTGGCCCCCGGGTCCCCGAGGATCCTCAGGGGGTGGGCGTGTGTGGCTGGTGGCTGGTGGTTGGGTCCGGCCACAGCCCGCCCCCAGCCCTCCTCTTCATTTAATAAAAGCTGCGCGGGGGGCTGCCGCGACACCCGTCCTGGGTGTGTTGGTGCTGCCCGCCGCCCCGCAGGCCCCACCTGGCGTGCTCGCTCCGTGAGCTCGCCCAGCCCCGTGGCAGGTTAGCTTCCCTGAGAACAGGACTTGGCTCTGCTAGGCGGTTCCTTACCTTCACAGGGGACTGGGAAACATGTGGTCAGAGCTGCGTTTTATGAAAGCAGCTGCAGCTCGTGACGTGCTTTCTGGGCCAGGAGATTTATGGGGCTGCATGGTTTTAATGGTTTCTGTGGGGTTAGTGTCCTTCCCCCATTCATCCCGGCCGCTGTCTCTGAGGCAGATGGGTGACAAGCCTTCGCTAGCTGGACTGGCCCAACAGGAAGGTATGGCGGGGGGTGAAGGGGGGGCTGACCACCCAGGCCTCCTTGGGAGGGGCAGCTGCTAGGAAGCCCCTGGGGGCTCACTGCAAGCAGCCCGTAAATCTAGGAGACCTCCAGGAGGCAGGAAGCCTCCCTACGGAGGTGCCCCAGCTCTCCTCCGGGCTGGCGGGGAGAGGGACACAGCCGGCAGCCCCCAGGGGCCTGTGCGGGGCCACGCCCCCAGGCCGCCCGGCAGGTTGTCTGTCTCAGGTGGGCTGGGCCAGCAGATGAGCAAATGAGCAACAGCTGTACTCCTCACCAGACTCGAATGCAGCTCTCCCAGAGCCTGGCCCCAGGCTGCAGCTTCGATCCCCGCAGGGGGTCTTCAGAATCTGCAGGGGCAACCCCAGTGAGCCGGAGCTGCCCCCTGCCACTAACTGCCCAAGGCGGGGGCAGTGCCCGGTCCTCTGAGGGCCCAGGGCCCAGAGCTAGCAGGCTCCGGGCCTCCCGGGCCAGGGCTGGAGCCGGGCGGGAGAGCCGCAGGCTTTGAGTCAATGGGGCATGGGACAGGGCAGCGTGTCCCACTTCGGAGGGACGCAAGGGCAGAAAGGGGCCCTGGAGCGTCCCCCTTCTCAGATGGCTGAGGCGGAGGTACCCTGGGAAGGTGGCCCGAGGCCTGCTGCTGCGGAAGGGACGCACGGGCGCCTCGAACTTCGGCCCGGGGTGCAGGAAACAGCACCTGAGAGGACCCCCAGCACTGGGCAAGGCCCCCAGGCTGCCCGGTGCCTGCCTCCCAGGCCGCTGCCCCTCTGCCCCCGCGGGCACAGGCTGTTCTCGCTGACTCTGGTCTCCATGGGCCTGGCCCTCAGTCCCCTTCTCTTCCTCTTGGGGCCACAGCATCCCTCCAGAGCCAGACACGGGCTTCCACCGAGGGACGGAGAGGCACGTGCCCCTGCCAGACAGAACGGCAGGCTTAAGTTAGATGGAGCGGGGAAGTCACTCCTCCCGGCCCTGCCCAGTGGCCCAGAAGGGTAACTTGCATGCGAGGCCTTCCTGTGAGCCCGAGCTGCTGCCCTGAGCACAGAGGCTGCTGCCCCGGCCTGCCTGCAGCCGTGCTAACAGAGCTCTGCGGCCACCCAGCTGCAGGACGGAGCATGTGCTGCACGGGTTACGGGCAGCTCAGGGTCTCCGGGGCCAGGAGACATGCGCAGCCGGGTCCCTGGGACCCGGAGGCCTTACTCTCTGGAGCCCGCTCCCTTACCCCTTGCTTTTCCGTGGGCGTCTGTTCCGTCCCGCAGACCCGCCGCTGCCGCAGCCTGCTGGGGTCCCCCAGGTGCAACGGCTCTGTTGGGCTCTCTGGGACCAGCCTCCCCCATCCCGCCTTGTGGGCTATGGTGCAGACACCCCACTACCTGCCTTCATCTGCACTGTCTGAGAGCAGTGCCCCATGGGACATGGGCGGCAGCCGCCCAGCCTGAGCCCTCACTTTTTCATGTGATCGAAGGCTCCCAGGAAGGGAGGGCCTTTGAGGTGTAGACCCTGCGATGGGACAGGGCGGGGCCCGCAGCACCAGCAGCTGGGGCCCAGCGCACCTTTCAGGCCAGCATCTGCCTCTGGCACTCCCTTGGCCCTGCTTCAGAGATCGGTCACTCTGCCCTCGAGCTGGGACCCTCTTTCTGCAGACCAGCGTCTAATTTAAGGGCCCTCAGCGCACCTCTCATGTCCTCTTCTGACCTCACGGCTGGCCTTCCTGAGGGTCCTCTCATCTCCCTCAATTCTGAATTCTGAAGCCCACATTCTGGCCTCGTTGGGGTTGGTTTAGGACATCGAGCCAAGGGGGCTTAGGTGTCCTAAGGTCTGCGATGAATTGGCCTGGGGCGAATGTTGTGTGGCTGGAGGGGCCCACCCTCAGGGGCCATGGTCCTGGGACGGGCAGTCACCAAGGTCACTGCACACAGCACCGGGAGACCCTGGTTGCTCTCGGCTGCTATCAGCAGGCCTGTCAGAGGCGGCGGCGGCCCTGGCGCTGTGCTGGGCAGTGCCACGCTGTGCCGCGCTGAGTGCGCCCGCGTGTGCCGAGCAGCTCTGCCTGAGGTCACTGTTTCAGTGTGTATTTTGAATATTTTCAGCTGGATGTGCACTGCGGGGACTTGGCCCGTGCACCGCGTGTGCAGCTCATACTTGGTGGGCTGTGTAATGTGCGGGGGCGTTGCCAAGGGCTGCGGAAATGTGGATTTTTTCCAGTATAATCACTCGAATCCTACCACCACCCTCCCCTGCCCCTGCCCTGTGCTGTCTCACCCTATAGTGGGGGGGCTGCCAGGAGCTGCTGGGGCGGGAGCAGAAAGAGGGCCAGTGTTTCGTCCCAACTGACCGGTGTCCCTGCTTTGACCCCTGGGTTCTCGAGAACAGCGAGGTATCCAGGGGTGGGTGCCCCTCTGGGCTGTGTCCTCAGTGTTAGGCAGGTACCCTTCAGGCCTGTGTTGGCTGTGACTGGGGGAGTGGTGGTGGTGGGGGCTCCTTTGGGTGCCCTGCCTGGTGTTCCAGGGCGCTCCTTGAGGCAGGGGGCGGTGGGGGGGGCGGGGCGGGGCGCTTCTCCAGACCAGGGAAGGTGGGGCAGGTGTCGAGTCCTCCTGTGAAGGGCCATGTCCTTGCAAGTGCAGGGAGTAAGAAGGCCTGACCTTGCCCAGCCAGTTCCTCTCAGCACGGCTGGGGGCCCTCACCCTGTCTGTCCCCTACCTGGCCCGGAGCTGGGGCCCAGCATCTCGAGTCACTGGTTCCAACTGGAGTAGTTTTCCAGGGCTGCCATAGCAAAGCAACACAGACTTGGGGGCTTAAATAACAGGCATGGAGGTTGGAAGTTCTCGACCAAGGTGTCGGTAGGGTTGGTTGCTTCTGAGGCCTCCCCGCTTGGCTTGCAGGTGCTACATTCTCACGGGGTCTTCACGTGGGTCCTCTGTGTGTGTCTGTGTCCCGTCTCCTCTTCTTATAAGGACAGCAGTCATATTGGATTAGAGCCCAGTCTACTAACTTCATCTTAACTTGACTACCTTTTTAAAGACCCTCTCTCCAAATACTGTCATATTCTGAAGGACCGGGAGTTAGAACTTGAACTCAATATAAATGGGAGGAGGGTCACAATCCAGTGCATAACCCCAACAGATGCTCAGGGCCTCAGATCAATGCCAAATTCTCCAGGGGCCCCAGCCAGAGGCGCCTTCTGCAGCATCTCCGTCGGGGCACCCCTGCCTACCCTGGCCGGGGGTCTGTGGTCCCACGCAGGGAAACAGCTACATCCTGAGGGAGGCTCATTGTGTATTCAGCTCAGCCCTGAGGAGAGGAAACCAAGGCTCTCTGGGAAGCGGGGGGTGGCTCCCTGTTGCTTAGCTAAGGGGCACTCAGTTGCCACGGTGACCTCTGTCTGCACAGTCAAACACACACAACCCAGCCACTGCTCTCGGGCTTCAGGGTTCCCCACCCCCATCAGAGTTCACACTGAGTGTTGAGTCCCTTGGTGACAAAAACATGGAAACGGTTGCCATGGCAGCCATTCTTTGGAGCCCTCAGACTGGAGTGCAAAGTTCAGGATGCCCAGGAACAGCTGAAATGAAAATATGGGAAAATCTGCCACTTCCCTCACTCCAGAAGGATGAGTTGGATGGTGTTTGCTGCTCCCCTGGGCCCAGCTGTCTCTGCCCCTTCCCCTCCCCCGGGCACCAGAGGGGAGCAGGAAGGGACCCGGGAGTGAAGGTGGCGGAGGGGCCCCCAGAATCCTTGAGGAGCGGCCAGCATAGGAGGCCGGGCTGAGGTGTAGGTGGGCGGGTGACGAGCCCTAGGCATCCCTCCTAGGGATGTGTCGTCCTGTTTGCTGACGCCCCCAAGCCTGCCTGTGACCCCGTTTCTTCACCTGCAACCCAGAGGGACAAGCTGCTGCTCCTTTCTCAGGAGGGTCAAGCCCGCCCCGTGGCCAGGGTGCTCCCCAGCCTGGTCCAGGGAGAGGGCACGGGGTGTGCTGGGTGGGCTCAGCAAGGGGAAGGTGCTCTGTTCTGACCGAGCGGGTGGGAAATACGGCTGTGGGCAGACAGACCCTGACCCAGGGGTGCGGCTGCGTCCTATAGCCTTGCTCTGGTCTTCCTGGGCCCTAGTAGAAGGGTCTGAGTCCGTGAATGGAGGCCGCTGTGGCAGAGACCTCCCCCCTTATCTCCTGGGCTGGTGTCCTCCCACCAGCAGCTCCCCAAGGAGACCCCATGGGGCGCCCGTGACCCGAAATGGACGGACGAACCAAAAGGTTCTGCAGTCGGAGTTGTTCGGAAGCCCCGACACAGGCGCGTGCGCGCGTGCCTGCACACACGCCGTTTGTAGATTAAAGGCTCTGAACAGTCCTGCGGTAAGGAAATGTCTTGACTTTGTTTAACCCAGTTTGAAAAGTATTTGAGCAAGGTCTCCCCCTCTTTTTGTTTTTCTAAGGCATTTTCTCCTTTTCTAAAAACAAAACAAAAAAACAAAACAAAAGTGCCTCTTACTATCCTGCGGGAGTAACATTCGGTAACACAGGCTGGCGCCCTGAGCCTCAAAGTGTGCTCTCTGGGACGGCAGCCTCGGCGGCACTTCAGAATGTGCGAGAAACGCACGCTCTCCCCACTCCTCCCCAGATCTTTTGAATTAGAAGCTCGCATCTCGATGAGACCTCTGGTTTGAGAACCCCTGTGCTAGGAGAGTTATGTTAGCAGAGAATTGGGAGGAAGGGGAGCGGCCTGGGAAATTTGAGAGGCGAGGGGGCAAGGGGAGGTGACGCAGCGATGGGAAGGTGGCAGTCCGAGAACTCTGGACTCCGGAAGAGCTGCTGTGGGCACCTTGAAGGGCAGGTTTGGAGTGCGCTGCTCCTGGGCACCGGGATCCCATTAGTTTTCTGAGATTGAGTTAAGTGCAAGGTTGTGTGTCTAGAGGTGTCACGAGGCTTGGTGTTAAGTGATTGGGACCTTGGGAAATGCCTGGGCCGGGGGTGGGGGGCATGTGAAGAGGTCCAGTGTCCCGTTTCATTCTGCCCTCCACCCTCCTGCCACCTTCCCGGATCCAGCACTGCTCTAAGGGCACTGGCTCTTGGCAGAGGGACGCGACCCTGAGTGCTGGGGGTAGGGGATGGTCAGTTTCTATAGGTTTCTTCTTCTTGCCTTCCTGGACCCTAAGAAGGGGCGTGTCCCCAAAGGCAGTGCTAGGTGGCACCTTCAAAATAGGATGAGGTAAGGCTTCTTGAGGTGGTGGCGCCGGCCCGCGTATCAGGGTGGGTTCCAGTTTAGCTTTGCCACCCTTCGCCCACTCTCGGAGGGATACCCCCTGCAGCCACTTCCCAGCTCTGGGGGTCGTCTTCGTTCTCCATCAAACAGGCTGCCCCATCATCGGCCTCAGCGAGGGTACAGGCAGACAGGACCGACCTGGTCACAGGAGCCGGGGGCACAGGTGGCACTACCCACCCCGTGGCCCACCGCTTGCGTGTGCTTCCTTGCAGCCGTCCAGACCCACATCCTGAAGGCGGACAAGGCGGGGGACTGGTGGAAGTTCACGGTGAACATCATCTCCGTGTACAAGCAGGGCACGAGCCGCATTCGGCGCGGTGACCAGAGCCTGTGGATCCGCTCGCGGGACATTGCTTGCAAGTGCCCCAAAATCAAGCCCCTCAAGAAGTACTTGCTGCTGGGCAACGCAGAGGACTCGCCGGACCAAAGCGGCATCGTGGCGGACAAGAGCAGCCTGGTGATCCAGTGGCGGGACACGTGGGCGCGGCGGCTGCGCAAGTTCCAGCAGCGCGAGAAGAAGGGCAAGTGCAAGAAGGCCTAGCGCGGAGGCAGCGGCGCGCCGGGCGGGCGGGCGGGCGGGCGGGGCGCGGGCCGGGCGAGCGCGAGCGGGCGCGGCGCGCCCCCGCAGCGGCGTGGACTTGGCCCGCGAGGGCTTTCCCAGGTGGGGGGAGGGTGGGGGCGGGGCCACGGCCGGCGCGGGGGCGGGGCCCTCGGCGGCCCCTCTCCTGGCGGCCCCGCCCCTCGCCCCACTCTGCGCGCCTCCCGCGGGAGCCGCGAGCTGGGAGGGGTGCGCAGCAGGCCAGGCCCTGGAGAAATGAGGACGAGACTTAGCTACCTCACGGGCTCCTTCCAGAGCAGGGACGCGCTTCCCTAGGGCCAGGCGGGGTCGCCGTGGCGGGGGCGGGGCAGACTGACCTGGGCCCCAGGGATTGGCGCAGAACCGCGCAGGTGGGATCTCACCTGCGGCCCGTGTATGGTTAGGGAGAAGGGGACGTGAGGAGAACTGTGAATTCTCAGGCCCCCAGTTGGGCCGGAGGCTGAGCGAGTCTGGCCAGACCATCACCCCAAACATAAAGCATCCTAAATCCCCTCCTTTTCCCCTGACCCTTATTTTTGTCACAGGACCCCCTGGCTGGGACAACTCGGGCCCCATCCGAAGGAGCTAGGCAGGCATTTGGGGGCAGCAGAAGTGGCCCGTGCCGCCAGGATTCGCCATGCAGGCTGTGGTCTCCGTTGCCACCTGCTGCATTGGTCCTCCTGGGCGGGGCGAGGGGTTTACAATCTGCCAGCCAGAGCAGCAGAAGCCCCCGCTGGTGCCCGCCCCTGCCCAGCTGGCGTTTGGGTGCGGGCCCAGGATTCTGGCCCAGGCAGAGGGCCGCGGACCCAAAGACACCCCTGAGAAGCTCAAGCCGGGTGGCCACCGCCTCATCCTGGAGCTGCCTGTTGGAGGAGGCATTGGGAAGGCAAAACCTCCCAGAGAGTTTCCTTTTTGGAAACTTGGAATGAGCCCCTTTATGACATTTTCCAGGGGAGGGGGAAGGGGCACTGGCTGGGTTTATGGCAGTGACACTATTTGTGTAATGACATCAGCTCCCACAAGGCCCCTCAACAGTGTCAACACCTGGGAAGGGCCTGGATGGGCGTGGAATGCAGGCTGCAAAGGTGGTTAGGCCTGGCGGGGGGAGGGGCTCGCCGGAGCGGGCTTGCTTGCTCAGCAAGGTGAGTGCCCACGCCATGGGCAGGCAGGGCCAGGAATGACCAGGTTCCTGGGGACCAAGGAAACCATGACCACTTCCTGTGGCTCCCCAAGGGAAGGGACAGGAAAGCTGCCTCCACCCTGAGGCTGCCCCCAGCGGCCGTCTTGGTCTAGCCCGGGCGGCAGCTCGCCCTACACCTTTCCAGCTGCCCTCTTAGTCAGGCCTCCCATGCCCCCAGGTGGGACCAGACCCCCGTTCCAAAGCTCTTTAGAGACACTGTCTTCAAGCAGGCATCCCCGACCTTTGGGTCCAATCGCCGGGCACAGGGCCCTTTTCTGCGCTTCGCGGCCTACTGCCTGCCTGTCCCCCTAGCTCTCCGCACCGCCCAGAGGCCACACCCGCCCGGCACGCTGAGTTACAGGCCTGGCTCCCTTCTCAGGCGGGAAATGGGTTTCACTTTCCGCTGCAGCCTGCCTGCCCAGAAAGGTCCCACTAAAGCCTGAGGGGCACCCCTGTGGTCTGGCTCCCCTGCCTCCTCTGCTGCGGCCCCCACTGAGCAAGCACCTGCCCCGTGCCTCGCACTTTACCCCTGTGACCTCCCGTCCTCATCATGACGACCCTGTGAGACAGGGATTCTCACCCCCACTCTCACCAGCAAGGAAGCTGAAGCACATGAACCCAAGGTCACCGGGCAAGGAAGTGGCAGAACTGGATTCGCACTCCAGAGCCGGGCTCTGACCGCAGGCCGTCCGGCCCCTTGCCCGCTGCGCGCTGGCTTTGCGGCCCCGCCCACTCCGCCCCCCTAGCAGGCTACCGGGTGCTCCTGGGGGTCACCGTGGAGACACTGCCCCTGGCCTGGAGAACGGAAGTGCGTGGGGAGCGGTGGGCCCAGTAACATCTTCAGAGGTGCGGCAGGAGTGGTGGGTGAGGCTGATTGTAAACTCACCACGGGGCAACCCCTGGAAGCCCCGCGTTCTGGAAGGCAGGCCTTGGCTGATCTAAGATGCAGTGGAAAGGGCATTTGGCTGCTTGGGCGTTTGGAGGGATGCCAGGAGAGACTGGCACAGAGGCCCATGGGGGCAGGGAGAGGACAGGATGGCCCTGGGAAGGGATATTTGTCTTCCCTGAATCCAGGCCCAAGGCTGGGAGCACAGGGACCTCTCTCCTAGCTGTCGGCCCTCCTCGGATGTCGGCATTTTATGGGCCCGCAATCCTGTAAAGACATTCACTGCTTGGGCCGTGGTCCTTTACTGCGTGCGCAGGCCTGGCTTCTCCACCCTGCCCAGAAGAGCCACGGCAGCCCCGCTGCCGCCCGCCCTGGGTCTGAGTCACCCCAGGGCCGTGGAAGGGCAGGCCCTGGTGGTCTCCGAGGCCCCCCGGCTCTGGAGCCAGCAGCGTGCCAAGCAGTAATGTGTCTTGCTTTAAATTCAGCCAGCCTCCAGCCTCGCCCTCCCGCTCGGCACCCTGAGGGCAAAGGCCGTCAGGTCCACCCAGTGGCCTGGTCCCGGGGAGTGTGTCTGGGTGGCCGGGTCAGCCAGGTGGGGGCGATGAGGACACCGTTGGGATTTCAGCCCTCACGGGCCTTCCGCACCTCACGGCCCAGCCGGAAGCAGCCCACCGCACCTCTGGAGTCCCGCCCCTGACTTCGGCAGTGAGGACCCGTCCTTGGGGGCACCCTCTCCCGCCCCATCCCCGTCTCGGGGCAGAGACGGGGATGGGAACCGAGGTGTGCCGATCTGTACAGGTAGAAGGGATGTAAAATGGGACTAGATTTTGATTTTGAAGAGAGTATTAACCAGAATTGTGATATGTAGGTGTTTGAAAAAAACAAACAAACCAGATTAGTCTTTTTTTTTTTTCTTTTTAAACAAACAGACTCCCCAGTTGTCCTTTTTCTTATATGCTGGGTGATCCAGAGCCCCTGACGGCGGAGTCCCTGCTTTTACTGACACACAGCAACGCTAAAAAGCGGGGCGAGGAGAAGGGGGACGGATACGGGGCTGCCCCCAGACCCACCTGCAGGCCGTGGCTCCTGTCCTGAGGGAGCAGGGCAGGAGGCGGCACCCTTGGGCGCTGGGACACGGCAGGGAGGGACACCTCCAGTCCAGCCAGGGAGGTTGGGAGCTGCCCCCGGGCCCTAGTGACCTCCTGGAAGTCTGCCTCCACAGCAGCATGCAAGAAACGGGGCCAACCTTTCTTGGGTTTGCTCCAGATTAGAATGAGACCAAAATCAAGGAGACTCTCGAAGAAATGGGGCCAAGAAATGGTCCCTCCAGGAAACTGAAAAATGTTGGGGTCTCAGTGGTCAAAGGAAGCCCCCCATCAAGAGAGAGACTGAGAGTGGACAAACTAGACCCACCGACGGGGTTCCTGGGCCATGGTTCGTGGCTGCAGCCATGCCACACCCCAGGGGTATCACAGCGTGTGCTCCGGGCCCCGCCCTCTGCCCAAACCAAGCCGCCCACTCCTGTGTCTGGGCCATCTCCTCCCACCCCTGCTCCCGAGTGCACTGCCCATCCTCCCTCAGCTCCCTCCTGCGTCTCAGAGTTCTGTTCACTCCGAATGGTAAATGTTTAGTTGTGACCATGACATATTGTTTGGGTCAGTGTTCCTTTCCAATGCATACTAATATATTATGGTTATTATATATGAATATATTTAATGACATGGAAAAAGTTGTGGATTTTTTTTAAGTTTTTGTTTTTGTTTTTGTTTTCTTTTTGGTTAGAGTTGTAATGGACCCAGATGGAACTTGTAATGTGGGCCCCACATGATAGAACTAAATTCAAATATCAATTAAATAAACTCTTGTACACTGTTCTTTGTTTCCCAGTCGTGACTGGTGGCGTGAGCTGCGGGCGGTGGGCCTGCTGGGAGAGCGGAGGATGGGGGGGTCTCTGTGCCACTTAGGGACCGTGGGGTCTGGTCCAGGAACTCCCCAGCGAGAGAGAGCCACTGATGTGTCACAAAGCCTAACACAGAGCTCCAGCCACCAAAAGGAGGGGTGCGGGGCAGCTTCGCTGGGAAAGTCCTATGGGTTTGCTGGCTTTCATGTGATTTTAAGCTAAAAGTCTCTCAGATGGGTCAAGCTGTATCTCAGTCCCCAGGGACTCTTCCTGGGGTCCATCCTTGCCACTCCCTTGGGCTCCGGGTCAGGGGCACCGCAGGAGGGAGGGCACAGAGGTACACTTCCCACCTGCCCCAAATTCAGCAGCTGGGCAGAGCACACCTTGGAATGTCCCCATCTGACTCGGGACCTGCACGTAGCGTTTTTGTCCTTCACAGACCCAGTTTCTTCTATTCAAAGCCCAGAGGGGACTCATGAGAAAAGACAACAGGGTTAGTAAAACTCAAGACTCTTTTCAGCCATTGCTAAAGGCCCCGTGTGGCGCAGGGACTGGGCCGCTGCCGGCGCCACGCAGCCACCAGGAGCTGAGCTCACTGGGTTTCTGAGAAACTATATTTAAACCTCCAAATGGTTGTGATTTATTAAATAAACAGTTCTGTCATTAGGAACATGTTGTGTTGCTATGCAGAGTGGAGCCGATCGTCACCAGGAAGCCATAATTTCTGCACCCAGCTGTTTCCACGACAAGTCCCCGAGATGGGCCCGGACCGGCCCCTCAGCGACGTGGATTCAAGTGGCACCTGGGAGGCATGGCGAGCCCTGTCCCTGCAGCACGGGGCGCTGGCCGAGGGGCCTGCAGCACCCCCTCAGGCAGGGACGGCCACCCGGCCTCCTCAGAGGGCCCGGCTCTGAGAAGCAGGAGCTGTTCTCAGAGCCAGGGGTCAAAGCCAGGGCAGTTAGAGACAGGGGTGGCCTCCAGTGTCCCTGCCAGAATGGCAGTTCCTGACACTGGGTGGTCAGGGACGGGATGCAGGTCTCAGGTGGCTGGACGGGCCAAGGAGAAAAAAAAGCCTTTTCTGCAGCCTCAGGCCCTTCCTCAGGGCAGTGCAGGCCCGGCTGGACCCTGGGCCGAGACGGGCTCAGAGGCCCGTGCCGCGCGTGTTATCTCCCCTGTGGTCCCTTCGTTCAAGGGCCCAGTTCTCAAGGGCTTGCAGGATGTGGCTTTTTTCTGCCCTTCATAAAATAGTTTTCTGTGACCAAGACTGTCATCTCCTTTGGGACCCACCACTGATGGGCCCTGTGGGGCAGCTGCAGCCCAGTCCCAAGGCCCGAAGGAAACCCTTGAAGGGAGACACATTAAAATGTGGATCGTAAGCAGCCCCGCGGCCTCCCAGTGCCTGCCTCACTCTGTCGCCGAAGGAAGGCACTGTTACCCACAAACTCAGTGCAGGAAATAAGGTGGGCACTGGCTGCTGCGTACTGGCCCGAGGCGGCTGGGAGAGTCCGCCCAGGAGACTGGGATGGCGAGGCACAAGAAAGTGGAGCGGTCCCCGTCGGGTCTCCGGGTCCACCACTGCGGTCCAGTCAACAGCCCAGACCTCGCTGGATGGAAGGGCTTCGCGCGGCCGGTGACTTGCTGAGAGGCACGCTCCTCGGTCAGGTGCCACCGTCCGCAGCCCCGCCCCGCCCGGAGCCGGTGCCTTGGGTTGGGGACTGCCCACTCCCGGCAGAGACGCTCGGGTTTCAGGTTTTGTTGCACAGACACCGCTTTCTACACGCTCTTAAGACTAAATAAAGACGTCGGAGACATGCCGAGAGAGGCTGGGGGGGTGCGGGGAGACGACCAGAGCCAGTGAGAAGGACAGTCACGGACGGATGAACTCATTGCTCTAGCAGACGGCAGACTCAGCAGCACAGCAGCTCATTTCTGGAAGGAGGTACATTGGGAAGGTCTGAAGTTGTACAGAATTAGAGGAAAGGTGAATCTCGGCCAGCGGCGGATTTAAAGGCGGGCGCACCGGGCGCGCGCCCTGGGCCCCGACTTCTGAAGGCATGTGTTTTTATTTTCCCCGTCTCTCTCTCTCTCTTTTTACTAAGCGGCCCAATATTTTCTTTTGCGCCCGGGGCCTCAACCGACCTTAATCCGCCTCTGATCTTAGCCCACTTTTAATAAAAGGTGAGGGGGCGGGAAGTCCACTTAACCACGGCGGCTGGGTTAGAAAATCCAAGTAGATAAAACATGATCTTTAGTCTTTGCACAGAGCTCCCAGTGTAACCCGGGAGCTGAAGAAGCAGGGATGGGGGCTTTCGGGAACTGAGGCTGCCCTGCTGGCTGGTGGGGGAAGTGCAGCTCCGGGCTGGGGGAGCAGCTCCGTCCTCCTAGTCCAAGGAGAGCCTGCCGCGGCGGCATGGAAGAAGGAGGTCCCAGGGCTCTGCCAGGGCCCAGCAGGTCTTGAAAGGAGCAGATCGTCCTGGGGCCTAATGAAAGTCAAGGCTTCGTTACAGTTATTAATAATAATGACATTTCAACGGAACAAACGTACCAGTCGTAACCGGGTGTCTGGATTTCTTTATATGGTATCCAGACTCAAAGGGCTTATAATTAATAATCAGTTAAGTTAAACAATGCTTATACTGTTATTTTAATAAAGTCTATTTTCATTGAAAAAGGACCCACGGTAGGGGTGCTAAAGCCCTGTCGTGCCTTTTTTCTTCATGCTTCGTTTGAGGAAGGGCTCATCGCTCACATGGCCGGTTCAGAGCAGCGGGCGACCTTGGCTGCATTCCTGACGCTTCCGAAGGGGAGAAGCGGCCTTATCAAACCCGGCCGGAAAATGCCAACTTTCCGCTAGCCGTGTCACTCCAGAGTGGGTCCTGATGCAACAGATCCCCAGGAGTGGCTCGGGAATGCCTTGCCACTTCCAGTCTGTCCACGGGTTCAGAATGGGGTGGGTGTGTCCTGTGGGACGCCCACCCCGAGAAAGCTAAGGAGTGTGGGAGCCTTCCTGCCCAGCACCACCCCACCCTGGGCCCAGCACAGCCCGAGGCCTGGATGGCAGATCCTTGCAGTCTAACCTGGCTAGCCCTTCACTCCTCCCCTGTCTGCAGGTCCCGAGAAGTGAAGTCGCTTGCGCAGGTCACCGGGGGAGCTGTGCTGGGCCGGGCCTCGAGCCCACTCATCTAGAGAACAGAAGCTGTTGTGTGCAGACATCAGCTCAGTGTTTGGCTTGAAAAGGCCTTCCCGTGTGGCTGAGCCAGAACGCCGTGGCTCTGGTTCAAAGACGCCCCACGAGTTGCCGGGGCTCCGTGCTGAGCAAGTCAAGAGGAGGTGAGAAAGTCAAACAGACCTTCGGCGCTGCCTCCCATGAGCCCCAAAGTGGGGCGCTCCCGGGAGACGCTGTTTATATAGGTTTGGGGCTTTGCACAACAGCACCGAGAGACGCGGCTCTCTCCAAATTCTTGGTCTTCTGTTGGGTGATGCATTGGCAACCACTCCCACCCCACAAGCAAAACGCATCTCAGGACGCCTTACTGTCCGAAAGCCCTGGGCCCCCTGTCCAGCACGGATCCTCTCTTTCGGGAGCGTGCCCATCTTGAATCGAGTCTGCTTCCACTTCCTTGCCTTCACTTTGCAATCCAGCGTCCCAACAGCGCAGCCCCTGCTCATACCTGCCCCTGCTCCCCGCGCTCTCATCCCGTGGACCCTCCCGTCTGAACACAGCCTGGCCAGCCGTTCTGCCAGATCCAGGCCCGGGGCCTCCCCTCCGAGGCCTAGCCTGGGGCTGCGCGTGCTGGCAGCCTCGGGAGGTCAGCAGGCGCTAGGGTCCAAGTAGACAGGAGAGCTTGCCCCGCCCTGGTTTCGTCACCCGTCCTCACAGGAGTTTGCTCTGTCGTGCTGGGTGGGAGGCGTGGGACGGAATCCCCGAGTGTGGATTTGGAGACCCCCGGCCCACCGGCGTGGGGTCAAGGAGGAACCCTTTCGCAGTGGAGCCAAGCAGTGTGTCCGTGTCTCCACGCTAACTCGCCCGCCCCCCACAGCCTCGGTCACACAGCTGGTGAGCGCCGCGGTTGTCACTGGGGCCGTTCACCACCTGGTTCAGGTTCTCTGCCTTCTCGGCACTTCCCAGTCCCCTCGTGGAGGAGCAGGGCCAAGTGGCTGTCCCAGCCAATGAGCTGGGAGCAGAGGAGGTGGTGTCAGAGCCCCCAGTGGCTACGCCCTGGCTGAGCCCCGGCCGGCCGAGCCTCAGGGTGCAGAGATGTCGGAGTGCCTCGTGAACCTGCAAGAGGCTCAGAGCAGGAGCAGACCCCCGGGTCGGTGCGAGTTTAGGCCGCTCCCCTTTGGGTGGCCGTGCAGGCAGCGCTGTCCTGTTGTTCCAGAGAGGAGCCCCCGTGTGAAGCCGAGCAGGGCCGGACCGCCTCTCACCGGAGGGAAGTGCATGTCACGCCACACACACACGCCGGATGGGAGGAGGGCTGCTTGGGCGCAGCAGGGCCAGTTGGGGCCCTGGGGGAACCCAGTCCCTTGCGGGGAGAGATGTTGGGAATAGGTCACCCACACTTGGCAGTGACTTACAACTAGCCCAGGAAGTCATGGTCGCCCCCCTCCTCACCCCGGCAGGTGGGTGTCCAGACGGGAGTCTCAGGTCTAGGAAACAGCGCTGTGCCGGGCAACACCATACTCCTCCCGGTGTCTGTCTCTGTCCGCAGCGGTGTCCGGTCACGCCCTCTCGAGAGCAGCTGCCCACAGCATCAAGGGAATCCACAGGAGATCCCCCCAGGACTCCCCTCCACAGTCCTGTTCTATGCTTTTCCTAGGCGAAATCCTGTGCTTGGGAACCCGCCCTGTCGCCAGCCGGAATTCTTTCCCCTTTTGCCACAGAGGGCAAAGTAAGGCCAGTTGGCGCGGCCTGCCTTCTGCACAGACGGGAGAGGGCATGGGGCTGGGCCCTCTCCCCTCTAACCTGGAACTCCCTGCCACTCCCAGGGGCCTGGGACCCTCTGCAGGTCTGCCCCTCTGCCTGCCCTCCGCCGTACATCACACACACGCCCCGCGCACACTCACACGCACTGCGCACATGCACTGGTTGTCAGAGCCCGTTTAGGAGCCAAATAAAGGCATCGTTCTCCTGATTTCAAAATCACACCTTTCCATGAACCCTAAAGAGTACTTTCCAGACTGATCACTGCCCACTCCACCCACCTGATGCAATAGACTTGATTCTGGCTGCTTCTAAACACGGTTCAGCCCTGGCAGGCAGCTCGGTTGGCTGCCGCGTTGTCCCATACACCGAAAGGCTGCGGGTTTCATTCCTGGTTGGGGTGCATGTGGGAGGTAACCAATCGATGTCTCTCTCTCTCTCCCTTCCTCTCTCTCCAAAATCAATAAACATATCCTCAGGTGAGGATTTTTAAAAAAAGAAAAAATGATGTTTCTGCCCTGGAAATGAGGTTCACTATCACTGAAGAAATGAAAAAGGGTGTGCTTCTAAGTCTGGAGGGAGTTCCAGCAGAGGACAGCTCTGAGCGATGGCAGCAGGCCCCCCGCGAGCGGTGGCCCTTGCAGCCACGAGGGCAGGTGTGGTGACACATGGAGACACGGGGCTGCGACAGCCCTCGGAGCACCGCCCCTCCCTGCCTGGACTATTCACTTAGTTCCTACATGGACACGTGACTTCCTTAGCAGGCTACACAGTCAAGGTTACAAAATGCCCCTTAGTTTGGTCTCCTCCCCTGCTGTACCAGCTCACTTTGGGGTCGGTGGGACCTGGGGGTAGCCGCGGGCAGTGACCACCTGAGGAACCTTGGGCTAGCACCCAAATGGCCAAGGTGGGGGTCGAAAGGGCCGCACTGAGCCCGACGCTCGGGTCAGCTCCAGAGCGGCTGCGCAATTTGCTTTTGCCGAAACCACGCACACCAGGAGTTCAGAGCTTGAGGGGATTTATTGAGAGCGGCTCTTGTGTATCAAAAGGGCGCCGAGCTTCTCTCCATCACAGGCAGGTGTCCTGGCTGGTGGTCCCGTTATCGCCACTACTTGGTAGGCCAGGCCGCGACGACCACGATAGCCACGAGCAGCAATAAAATCACCATTATCATCCCTGAAAAAGAGAAGCGTACAATGAGTGACTCACACAGGACGAGCACCACACATCCAGGAGGGGACGGGATGCAGCTCTCCGGGAGGTCTGCTCCCTTGGGCCTTCAGTTTGTGCTTCCGTGTGTGACGGGGTGTCCGCAGCCCCGGGGTGGGCTGGTGGGTGCAGAAAGTTGGGGGTCTCCAGAGAGCAGGCCTGGGGGGACCTGGGTGTGGCCCGCCCGCTCAGGACTTGGGCGAGGAGGGGGACGCACGCTCAGCCCCCAGGCCCAGCTGCCGTGGGCGGCCTGGCCCTGTTTTCCGTTTGCGCTGCGGAGACCCCCGTAAAGCACAGGGCTTTTGAGTGGACAAAGAAATTCATTCTAGAATCCAGGATCTCCACGATCCACAGGGCTTTGCCTTTTCTTCTTGAGGCCAAGATACTTACGTCATCCAACTGTAAAAATATCCAAGAGAGGGACTTTTTCTTCATATATAAATTTTTATGTTAGTACTTTTTTCTGTTTTATTCCCTAACATTTTTGGCTGGGGAAGACAAAGGAGGGCACCGGCCCTCCCAGCCAGTCTGCTCCCTGCGCTCAGCTCTGCCCACCATCCCCCCTGCCACCCCCACCTCCCCATACCTCTGGACTTGGGGTTGCCCTTTCCCGCGGGGCTGATGGAGACCCCGGAGGACGCGCAGCCCCTTCACTCACTGAGCTCACCGTGTCCCACACTTGCCTGGCAGGTAATGAGTGCTCAGCACGGCCATACCCAAGGGCAGCGGGGCGTGGCTACCAGAGGCAGCGCTCAGGCAGCCTTTGCCTACTGAGGGGTCCCCGAGCTGCAGAGGCTCCGAGAGGCAAGCAGGGAGCAGATGAGATCTAGCACCTGAAAACGCTCCCTAAGGGGACGGGGGAGTCAAACCCACGGGACCATGGTGGCTTGGCCCCCAGGGCTGCCCACCTCAGACTGAGGACCTATTTCTGGAAAGGTCAGGGTCCTCACAGTTCAACAGCTTACTGTCTTAGAGGAAGCCATTAACACGTTATTGATCTTACTAGCTCGATAACCACTGGTCACCTCTGGCTATTTAAAGTTCAGTTAATTAAAAGGAAATAAGGTGAAAAATTCCGTGTCTCAGTTGCACTAACCCTATTTCAAGTGCTGAAGAGCCGCATGCGGCCAGTGGCTCCCATGCTGCACAGAGACAAGAAAGAACATTTCCATCATCACACAAAGTTCTTTTGGACAGAACTGACAGAGCTGACAGAGTATGGAGATTTGATTATTTCATTTACCGCTGCAGCCCCGGCGTCTCTGACAGTGCCCGGCGTGGAGACTCATACACATTTGTTGAATAAATGAATGAATGGCTGCGCAATGTCTTTTCAACACTCACTCTCCACTTGGATAGTTTCCCACACTGGGAATTCTGTTTTTTCCCTCTTGTTGAGTCAGTTTTGTTAAATTATATTTTTCTGGGAAATTGCCCACTTTTTTCCCTGAGTATTCTAAAGTATTGGCATGAAACCGTTCATTATTTTCTTACAATGCAAACACTACGCCGTATCTATGTCCTTTTCATTTCTAACAACGCATTTATGTATTCTTATTCTCTTTTTTCTTGACCAGTCTTGCCACCAGCGTGCCTTTTTTTATTAATCTTTTCTAAGAACAAGTTTTGACTTTGTCGATCATCTCTCATTTATTTTCTGTCTTATTAACTTCTGCATGTATCTTCCTCAATCCTCCTACTCATAGACTTTCCCTGGATTTACTTTGTTGTTCTTTCTCTAAGTCCTTGAATTGAAAATTAGCTCCTTATTTTCCATCTTTCTTCTAAATATTACCCCTCTAAACCTGCAATTTTGATAAGAAATAATCATTGTTAAATTCCAAATTTTAAGCATTTAAAAAAATGTCAACAATTTCTTCTTTGGCCCAATAATTATTTAGAAGTGTTTTAAAATTTCCAATTATACTGAAACATACTAATCAAAATATATATATTTTTAAAAATTCTGAGATACTAATACATGTACTAGATCTTGATGTGAAACTATCTGTGATTTCTATTGGTGACAAAAACCTAAGGTCTACCAACACTACTGTCGTCCATTAACTACCTTCTTAATTGAAGAAAATGCTAAATCTCAATTAGAGGGCAGTGAAAATAAGAGTGCAATTAGCTCTCTCCTCTGGTTCACGGTTTCCTGAATCCCATTCACAGGCCCCCAGGGTTCCCCGTGGCTCAGGCAGTGTACATTCAAAACCCCACGCACATAAGCACGGCACGTCCATGGTTTCCAATTCTGAGGAATGACTTAACGTACGGCAAGCTTCCCTATCATCTCCCTATGACGAGGGGTGCATTTTTCCTGAAACACTCCCTTTCTCTGATTATCCAATCTTTTCAGAGTCCTCCCTCTGGGAAATGAAGACACCGCCCCCCGACCCCCTTCTTCATGTGGACATAAACCCAAGCCTTTGTGTCAGGCGTCAGTGAGCTGTGGCCCACGGGCCAAACCTGGCTTGTGGTCTGTTTCTGTACAACCCATAAGCTACGAATGGTTTACATATATTTAAAAGGTTGTCAAAAAAGAGAAAGAAGATGTCATACTCTCTGTGGTCTGCAAAGCCTAACTGCTTTACTACTCGGCCTTCGCAGCTCTGTGCCGACCCTGCTCGAGGAAACCCCGGCCGGTCGTGGCCCAGCTGCAGCATCGGCCCGTTCACGCGTGTTCTGCTTCCCAGCCCTCTGTCCATTCGTCTCACCTGGGGAGTTCCTCTCCGCCTTGTAAATTCAGCTACGCACTGACATTTTAGGGGGGGCCGTCATAGCTTATCTAGCTAGCATTTCAAAATGCTTGTAGTGAGGGGGGTGGTGTGTGTTTGAATAAGATCTCTGTCTATCTTCTTGTCAGGGTGAGAAGAACAAATCTTTTCACTCGTTTCTATCTCCGGGAACATCTTCGGGTTGATCCGAAGCTCCACCTGGGCAGGAACCCCACTACTTCTTGACTGCGGGTGAAAGGTTTCTACTGCACAATATAAACAAATAACGGGCATGGTGGAAGCAGGCAGACCACGGTGGAGCGCCAGGGGCGGCGGCTGGCCCTCCAGCGCCCAGGCCTTAAGGCGAGGGGAGGGCCGAGCTTTTGGGGAAAAGAGAGAGATAATGAGTGGGGTTCCGGGAAGAAGCACTGTCGCCTGCTGAGACGGGACCAGAGCTGGGAGGACACCGGGGAAGAGGGGCTGCTTGTGCGGCCAGTGTTCTGGACTGAGGCGGCTGCAGTGGCCAGAGGAGAGGCCGGTACAAGTGACGCTGCGTTTTCAAGTCAGAGTGATTGCGAGAATAGCAGAACGAGGGAAGAGAACAAAGGAATCACGGACTATAACCGGCTGGGAGGAAGAACCCACACGTCCAGTTTCAGCTTAAACACATGAAGCCTGCCGTCCAAGGGACGAGGCCACAGGGCATCCTGGGCCGCTGCGGTGGACGGACCTGCCACTTGTTTTAGCCTATCCATTTGCCACAATTTAGATGGACTAGGAATCAGATCGGGCTACGTCCTGCCTTAAAACCCTCCGACGGCTTAAACTGAAAACCAAGCTCTTCACGGTGGCTTAGCAGGCCCCGCGCAGTCCAGCCCTGCCACCCCAAAGCCACACTCCGTACCCGTGCCCTGGCCACCCTGGCCTTTGGCTCCCCCAGCATGCCGCGCTCCTTCCTGCCTCCCCGCCTCTCCTGACGCCGTCCTTTCCACCTGGACAGTGCCACCCTCCCCTGGCCCAGCGCATCCCCAGCCATCCTCCAACACGCAGCATCAGTGTCACTTCCTCAAGGAACTCCGTCTGGAGCCCCAGTTGACCGTGCTCTCGTTGACTCTCTCTGTCTCTGCAGGGACCCCTCCTAAATCCTAAGTTAGGCCCTCAGTGGCCATCTGTCTCCGTCGCCGGCGCGGGAGCGTCCGTGGCAGGGACCGCGCCTGTCTAGCCCGCGCCCACAGCCCCGGGACCGCGCGCAGGGCCTGGCTCACCAAAGACGCACAGCTCTTTCTGTCTTTTACATAAGTAAATGCACGCAATGAGCTTCTTGAAGGCACAAGATAAGCCCATAAAAAAGACACAGAAGCAACAGTCAGGAGGGAAGAAGAGGCTGAGACAATGTGTCAAGGAGGCCAAGAAAGAAACAATTCAAAAACTGGCCAGTACTGGTCTACAAACACTCCGGAGTCAGCAGGACAGAGAGGAAAAGGTCTGAGGTCTGGGCTTCCCGGACCTGTCACGGCACCGAGCTCAGCTCGAAGTGCTGCGGCCGGGGCTCCTGGAACTATAAACACAGCGACTTCTCTTGAAGTTGCTAATTACTCCGCCACAGAAACTGTGAATTACACAAAGTGTGCCACAGGGAAGGTGTGACAGGGTACACAAAGCCTGTGAAAAATGAAAATGCACTTCAGTGACTGACAGCAGAGATAGTGTCACTTGATAAAATGTGATAAAGTGAGTCCTTGTCCCAGGATGAGAAGGGGGACTTTGAGAGCGATGGCAAATAAGGCTTCTACATTTTAAACCCTTTCCGAACAAACACGGGGCCTCTGGATGGGGCGCTTTCAATAGGTTTAAGTAAGCAGGTGTGCGCTGCGGGTCAGTCGTTTTAAGATGGCAAGGGACAGTGATAAGCAAAAGCCGGTTGCAGCCTTTCGGATTCTTTTGGACAAAGAATAGGTGTTTACATACCTTATCGCTGCAATTCTCCGCCTTTGAGAAGTGTGGCTTTCTTGGAATGCGCCCACAGCTCTGACGCCTTTCCTGAATGGAGGCTCGCTCCGCGACAGGATGTTCCAGGAGGAGTAACGAAGGGTCCCCCGGGGCTGGGGGGGTGACCCTGCACATAGGAGGTGGCCGCCCTGCACTGACCGGCCCGGGTGAACCGTGCACCGGCTCGCCGAATTCTCAGCAACAGGTGACTCACCTGCGCTTTATAGATGAGGGAGCTAAGGTTCTGGGCGGGCACTCTCCTACCGAAGGCCCTGCAGCGGGGGAGGAAGTGCTGGCACTGGGGTCCCGGTGGGACTGAACTGTAGGCCACGCTCTCCCACTTGCTCTGCACCCGAGGCGGGGGCAGGGGGACTGTGCAGTGTGGGGCGTCCTGACTCTCCGCACCGTGGGTTTATCAGGGCGGAGGCGGGGGCCCAGACTTCTATGGGCTGTAACACTGGTATAAAGAGTTTCTTCTCTTCGCCCTCACCCCCATTCTTCTCTTTTCTTTTGCCTCCCTTCCTTCCTATAACTTTTTATGGTGAAAAAAATTTAAACAAATACAAAAACAGACAGCAGAGGATAATAAGCTGTGATGAACTCATCACTCAGCTTTAACAAAGCCCCATCACAGCCAAGCTGGTCGACACCCTCTCACCTGCTTCCTGCCTCCAGTGTCTCATGGAGCAAATCCCAGATACAGTTCACTAATAATCACTGCAGGGAGTATCATTAAAAGGGAAGGCAACATTAAAAAAACAAAACAAAACACACCACCACCACCACCACCACCACCTAAGCCAGGAGGCTGACTATCATTTCTCAGAGGCAGGGAAGAGTCTCCACCACCTCAGGGGTAGGGAGTAGCTCCAGCGAGAGGATGCTGGGGGCCCGCCGTGGGAGGGACACGAGAAGACCGTGAAGAGTGTTCAGTCACATGTGAAAGAGAGAACTTCTCTCTGTTGCCTCAGAGTAACCCTTAAACCTCAGGGGGTCTAGTCATCCATCCCCTAGCTGAGGAAAAACTCGACATTTCAGAACGAGGAAAGACAGTTGAACTTCTGGGAGCCTGCCAACTTCTTAAACAATGAACGCTCTTTGCCCCCAAGCCCAGCGCAGGAACACCTGG
The DNA here is from genome assembly GCA_004026545.1 of Mormoops blainvillei. NCBI lineage: Eukaryota > Metazoa > Chordata > Mammalia > Chiroptera > Mormoopidae > Mormoops > Mormoops blainvillei. The sequence goes on along the minus strand of PVJD01006971.1, from coordinate 32,344 downwards.
TGAGGCTCCAACCGGTGGGATGGTTCCCTCCGCGCTGCCTCGGCTCTGCGCTTGGGGACTGCGGGCCCCGGGCAAGGCCGCCGTTCCTTCCGATACCCGGTGCCCCTGTCAGGGCGGGCACAGGGTGCCAGAGTCAGAGGAGTGGAAAAACATGCCCATTTCCTCTGGTCAGTTCACCAGATGAGTATTACTCAACCACTTACAATATTTACAAGTCCAGCTCACAGCAATTCGAAAAAGATGTGAGAAAACAAACCCCTTTTCAAACTGGGAAAGGATATGAAACACAGTCTCTCAGGAACAGTGTTGCGTTTTCTGAAGATTGTTCATCTGGATTAATGGTCCATATTTTTTCCAGTGAAACACTGGAAACCTGCAAATGATGGAGGCTGTGCTGCCAACACCTCTGTCACAGCTGAGCACAGGTAACAGCTCAGTGCTCACTAATGAGGGGGAGGGGGAGGGGGAGGAAGGGGGGGAGGGGGAGGAAGGGGAGGAGGGGCCGTCTGGCCCTTCTTGAGAGGGAGGGCAGACCTCTGTATGGGCCACTTCTCCCCTCTGGCCGCTGGAAATGTGGGAGATAAGGTTGGTGGGAGAGGAGGGGATGTGAAGGGCAAGTTTATCTGGAAGTCTTTTTATCTGGTTTTTTTGTTTGTTTGTTTGTTTGTTTGTTAACCACAAGGAAAGCCATACTAGGTACCTGTTGTTGGCTGTTTTGAAACAAAATATATATTCTCTTATTGTCTGCCCAGTTCCTCACATTGGAAAAGTCATGGCCGACCAACAACTCTCCGCATACCTCATTACCTCTAAAGATCCACGGAGGACATTTATGAAAGGATCCTGCAGTCGCCCCCCCCGCCCCCCACCCAGTGGTGCCCATCAATAGGTGACATTTGCTTATGTATAAACCAGTTAGTTCTCGCTGATCAAACAGATGTTTTGCAGCAGACTCCTGAGTTAAGGTGGGAATAGGCAGGAGGGAAGACAAAACTGGAATATTTGTTTTCAAAAGTTCATGTAAATGTTCCCTTTAATCCCACTGCTGGGCAAATAAGCTACGAAAAGAGTAGACCGGCGCAGAGAAGGCGAACATGTTTACATTTTGATTCCGACTGAACTGCAGTCGCCCCTGAGAGCACCCCCGGCCTAGACCTGCCCGTGCCTCCAGCACCTGCCTCACGAGTCGGCTGCGGGGCCCGGGCCCTCGCCACCGTCCTCCAGCCGCCTCCACGCTCAGCGCGCCGGGGAAGCCACCACGGACGGGGCTTGGGCTTGCCCGGACACGGGTGGGGAGGCAGGGACGGGGGCAGACATCTAGCGTCCCTGTTGAATGTATTTCACACCGCAGCTCCAAAGGTGCTGTCATGCGAACGCTGTGTGCTCACCTGGCCCTCACCCCTCCCTCCGGGCCTTCCCTTCTCCCTTCCTGGGTCAGCCTTCCTCCGCAGCTCCAGTGGGCTGCCCCATCTCCTGGGCGACCTTCCACCCTCTTCCCTTCCCCGCCCAGGGCCAAGCAGTGGAGCTCCGCGCAGATACCACTTCCTCTGGGAAGCTGCTCGGCCGCGGACCAAAGCATGGCTCCCCAGAAACACAGAGGCACCGACGGCCTGGGTCCCGCTCTTCAAGGACAGCCTTCCGTCGGCACGCTCGCGCAGTACTTACCACTATGTCTTTTTTCAGGTCACAGGCTCTCCGGGCACCGAGCTCATGTGACCGGATGTGGCGGGAGGGGGTTGGTTTTGGGAGTCAGGGACACCTGACTTCAGACCTGTCACTTTCCAGCTATGAGACACCAGGCAAGTTCCTTCACTCTGAATTCCACCATCTGGAAAATAAGCCTAAAAGCACTGCTTTCACAGGCGTGTCGTGACGGTTCAATAAGATGAAGCACACGAAACTTCCAGAACATAACTGGCACTCCATAAACGGGAGCCATGGAGACAATAACTCTTCCTGCTTGTGTAACCCAGTGCCCAAGAAGGGGCCTTGTGTACGGCAGACGCTCCGCGAACGGCCCGTGAGAGAGCCAGTCTCTCAGTTTTACAGCAGAAATAAAATGTCATTCATTGCGAAAGGGAAGGAAGAGGAGCGAAAACAGGGGAACACCTGGGTGGCATCTGGTTTAGAAGCAGACAGCCCAGTGCTGGCCGGGGCCCGGCAGCGAGGACAGGCGTCCAGGAAAGGTTGGGAGTTCAGGGTGGAATATCTGGCAGCATCCGTTTCGGTTATTAGCCACCGGAAGGGCAGCTGTGCCGGGCAAGACGCTGGCTGCGGTCAAAGGCGCGCAGAGCACAGCCGAGTGGATGCCAGGTGAGAGAAGCTGTGAAAAACCGCCCTGTGAAAGGCCTTTGAGGAAGGGAAGGTCAGGGCAGGGGCACGCGTTGAGGACGGGGTCTGGGGTCGCGGGCGTGAGGAGAGGTTAAAGCAAACCCCAGGGGGGCCTGGGAGGCCTGCAGGAAGCCCGAGGTGGCTCTGAAGTTGTGCCCCGCCTTGCGACCTGCTCCACTGCGTGTGAGGATGGGCAGGGAGGGACTCAGGGCTGCGAGCTGGGCACTTCAGTCCTGATGGCGCAAACAAACAGTGAGAGTGATGACAAAAATAGAACAGCGAGAGCAGGAGTGAAAATAAAGAGCAGCTACTGTTACGCCATAAGGCGCATATGTGCACGAGGCCCACGGTGCTCACACTCCTTATTCTCCTCGCCATGAGACGACGAGGCCGGCAGAACAAGAGCCTCCCCGGATTTGTAGGTGAGAAAATGGGGGCTCGGCGGTCATGCGTGCCACGCTGCCCTTGAGAGGGCCCCACGGAGGCAGGAGGCCGGCAGCAGGGTGCAATTTGGGTGAATGGCCACATTCTCTGGCGGGGATATTGTGGCGCCGGCGGTGACCCGGGCAGCCAGGGCTCAGGACGGGAGGAGGCCCCCTGGGAGTCCTGCCGGATGAAGGGCGAAGCCCACGGAGACACCAAAGTGAGAGTGTAACTACACGAGTGACAGTGCGGCGCCTCAAAGAAATAATACACCGGAAGGTGAGGAACCGGCCTAGAATCCGCCCGTGTGCTGGTTCCGACGGAAAACAAAGAAAACTGGAATGAAACGCACCCTAGCGTTTCATCGGGCTTATGTCACACTGACTGGGTGTGTCTGTGACTGTGCGCGTGCCTTTCGATGAGCCTGCAGCCCAGAACCCAGCCCGGGGGGAAGAGGCAGGGTGGTCGCTCCGGTCCGGCCCCCGAGCCGGAGAGGGCAAGTTCCCCAGCATCTCCACGCCCGGCTTCTGAGGGCTCCGCAGGGAGAACGCACATTTCCCAAGGCCGCAGGGGGTTGCGTGGTGTTGCGTGACGGCCAAGGGCCTGGCTCGCGGCCAGCGCCGACGAAACACTGGCTCTGTCCCGAAAAGTACAAGCTTCCTGAAGGCAGAAACCATGGTCTTCTCTGAGGTGGCTCTTTGGGGTGGCAAGCTGGGTGCCCCAAGTGTGTCTAGGCTGGATCTGTGCTGAGGTGACACGGGGAGGACAGAGGCACCTTCCTTACGCCGGCAACTCAGCCCTGTCGTCTGAAAGCCAGGCGCCATCTGGGGAGAAGCCATCTTCCCCGTCCCTGGGCTGGGGCCCCATTTCAAGGCAGACACAAGCAATGCTCTGAGTAAATGGAAAAACTTGCAAAGGATCAACAAGCGAACAGTGCAGACAGAGACATCTGGGGGCCAGAGGGCGCAAAGCATTCTCAGCAGGAAGCAGAAATCAGGAGAGGTGACCCGAGAGGAGTGGGGGTTGGGAAGACAAACGAAAGGACTTGCCTAGGAACAGGAAATTAAAAGGAATTAAGGCTGCGCAAGACGGGCAGAGGAGCTGGACGGCGGTGCCTGGGGTCCAGGCCTCAGGTGGCTGGGTCACGGCCGCGAGGGCAACAGAGCCGCCACGTGAGAGCTGGTCTCACCGGCCCAGGGAGGGCCAGGTCGGGAGGAAGGGGTCAGGCTTGTTAGTCACGCCGTCCCAATGGGCAGCTGACCAAGGGCTCCGCGCGGGGTACGATCTTCCCGAGAACTTGACTGACCCACGCCAAATGTGACCTCAACAAGTGCTAACCGAGTGCCCACTGCGGGTCATGTCCAGCGGATGCCAAGGTGTGACACACTGGCTCTCTGAGGGACTCCCGGTCTCATAACAGAGGTAGAAAAATCGCCCCACCCACCTCCTCGAAAACCCCCTGAGAAGCTCTGCAGACGCCACCTTCCTTACAGGGGGTCTGCAAAGGCTCAGCCGTTACCGTTGCGCCCTGCGCAGGGTGCTGACTGGTTCCTAGGCCCCATCCCCGTTCTCAAAGTGTTACTCATTTCCCTTCCCTGAAGTAAGTGCAGCCCGGCCATCGCCACAATTCAACAGCAGAATTCAATTGTAAATGGATAATCCTTTATATCAGCAATCAAAAGTAGCTGATGATGAGTTGTCAAGTCAATAATTTAATGCCAATTCTCTGCAGCCATCAATATTTGCTAAGAAATATCCCCTTGTCGTGCTGCATGTTACCCCCGGGAATGTGAATCCGTCTGGAGTCTGGCAGGAATTCAAGTGTCTTTGAAAAGACAGTCAGGAACTCTGCTGTGGATATCTTGTTTTGACAATTCCTTCTTGACTAAGTGTCAAACGATTTCTGGATGGCTCCAGTCAGGCTGTGGATTCACCATCACGGCCCCTTCATCTGTGCCGTTCGGACTGGGAAGCGTCACCTGGCATCAATTAGGGTGCCGGGCGAGGCAGCAGGAGGGCGCTGCCGCCCAAGCTCCAACTCAGGCACAGAAAGGCGGGGCAGGGAGGGGCGGGGTCGACCCAGAGAATCCTTGCCAATATGCCGAGTGCTTATCCGTCTGATTTTTTCGTTTTTTTTAAGTGAATCATTTGACCAAGATGCAAAAGGCTACTGGGTGACAGGTCTGAACTGAGTCTCTGAGTTCCAAACCTCAGAGAAGCATATTATTGGGGGGGTAGGGGGTGGGCAGGGGTCATGTCTGTTCTACCTGACCCTGCCTCTGTGCACACGCTGATGGGTCCCACGGTGGAGTCCAAGCGAGGCCAGCCACGCTCTCTTCTCCAGGAATTTTGGCTTTTGGATGAGCAGTGTTGGGGCTCAGTCACAGCAGATGTGACACTCCAGAGGGGTGGTCCCCCGACTCAGGCCAGAAGGTCGCAGGATGTGCCTTTCTTCCGACTATTCCTGAGTCGTGGCTGGCCCAGTTACCCCTTAGATTGTGGCAAGTAGCCCAACATCATTCAAATACATTACACATTCTTTAACCTAAATGAGCCAGTCATTTCATCTTACTTGTAACCAAGACCTTTCAGTAAAGGCACCATCAGCACAAGTAACTATTTGTCTCTCATTATTCGGAAAAATATGAGTAATACGAGAACAATGTCACTTTGCTAATTTAATACTGAAAGGACAGTTCCAAGGCACTGTGTCTCCGAGCGCACGGCCTGGTGCCGCCCCCAGCACCTAACTGTGAATGCGCCAAGGTCCCAACGGAAGTGCCTACCACCATCTCAGATGCAAGCTCTTCTCTCCCGCAGCCACGTCCCGTTATCGTACGAGTATTCGTCGGTGAACGCTGTAGGGACCTGGGAGGGTCAAGGTGAGCAGGAGTCGCACTTAAGTTCTGGGGCAAGCGGTGTCTGGAGCAAAGGTCGGGGTAGGAGGGTCCCTCTCCTCTCAGGGCACACGGTGCAGGGCCCATCGGGTGTCTGGGTTAAGCAGGTCCCGGGTGGACGCACACTGTCCTTGCCACCACAGGGCTCTTCTACGAGCCACACCCACCACCATAAGGGGCGCTAGGTCCTTGACACACGCACTGCATTTTGCCGTGTATAGTGCGCACCCACGTTTTTGGCCCAGAACTTCAGGGGGAAAAATCCTTCGTTTTCATTTTTTAATTCAATTATTTACTTGTTATATTTAGAAACAAAACTGATTCTCGTATTCTGGGGTATTGTTTTGCACACGAATATCATTACTGCCTTCTAGAGTTACATAACTCTAGTTTTGATGCATAAGCATAAATAAAAGAAGTTAAAACATTTATATGGATACGGACTAAGTATTACCCACGTATAACGCATATCCTCATTTTTCCCTCAAAAATCTAGGCAAAAAATTGCGTTTTAGACACGGCAAAATGCACTACACACATTTACACAGTGAGCTGCTCAATAAATGCTTAATCAACAAAGGGAAGAGAAGGTCCCCACTCCTGGTGTGGTTAGGAAAACACACGTAATACTGATACCCTCTGGATTCGCACCTCTACTGGCTCTTGGTTTATTTGACAAATCCTGATTGAGCCCACACAGGGTTCCCGGCACCACCCTAGGCGCTGGGGACACAGCAGCCAGGAACCCTGCCCTGGGCCTCACTGATCTGCTACTCATGTGCGTGTGTGTCGAGGGGCGCAGTGGGCGAAGACAGACAAAAACCAAAAGAAGTAAACCAAGGAAAGGGCTAGAAGGTCGTAAGTGCTCAAAGGAAAAATACAGCTTCTCTCTCTTCCTCAGAGAAGGCGGGGCGGTGGCTCACAGGCACCAGCCCGGCCCCAGGTTCCGGCAACGCGTGGGGGGCAGGGGCGCTAACACTTTCCAGAGACGGGCCGCCCCGCAGTGGCATTTGGAAACACGGTGCGGGCGAGATTAGGGTGCCTTCCTGCGTGGCACCAGGAGACTGCCATCCCCGAATGTTAATAATATATAAGCTTAGAAATAACACATTACGAGAGTTTGTTGGAATGAAGGGTGATGTAATGACAACTGGGAACAGAAAAGGGACTTATTATGGAGTGTAGAGAAGGAGGACTGGAGAGGAGGAAGAACTAGTCAATGGGTGCCCGTCCCTCTCCAGGGCGGGGGTACCCCGGTCAGCGAACTCTGTCGCTGCCTGGTCCATGGGGACGGGTGGTCTCCCGTGAAGAAGTGGCACACTGCGGCCGTTCCCGTGCCCAAGTGAAGCGTGTGCGCCTTAAACTGACGGCGGCCACCGGCACTGGGGCCGTTTCACTTTATAACAGCTCTGGCTGAGGGTCGCCATGTGCCGGCCACCAGCTGGCTGCTGAAGTCAAACGGGAGCCAGGCTGTGGTGGGAGACGCGGGGCGGGATAACAGACGCAAGATGTCACCAGAAGTTTGCAAGAATCCTGGTAAGTGTATTTCAGTTACAGTGGGGGCTGCGAGCACCCCTTCTGGTACTTTGGGTGGAGGGCCACTCTGTCATCTTGGAGGCCACATCTGCCCCCACCTCATCTCAGCATTCCTTCGGCCTCCAAGGTGACATGGATTATATATAACCAAGAGCCACAGTGGGGAGGGCAGGAGAAAGATGACTGTTAAGAGCTGTGGGAGAAAAGAAAAACAAGGGCCGGAGAGAGCAGCCAGACGTGGTCCTTTCACTTTAAGAGCCGAATCTTTTCCCAAATAACCAGAACATATGTCACGATCACTCAGTTTGGCCGTGAAGCCTGTCCTCGCTGTGGAGGCAGAAAAATCAGCTCCGCTGTGTTCAAAAGGTCGCTCCTGCTTTCAAGTGGTCACCGTAAGGTGGCTTGTACGCTCTCTGTCCCACCGACTTCCAGCACCGTGAGCATCACTTCCCAAAGATGCAGCGAAATGACAGGGGATGGGAACCTGTGTGTGTGCATGAGCACAAGCTCACCCGCTTTGGGAGGCCGTACAGTGTGACAACTAGGGTCCCAGCGTGAGCTGGGGAGCCAGAGGGCTTGCATTCGAATCACGGCGCTGTCGTTTGGGAAGGGGATCCACTCCTCTGCGCCTGAAATCAGGCGAGTACCGCTAACCCTTCGCTCCCAGAGCTGTCATGGAGAAGAAAGGAGGCGAAAGCTTGGTGCCAAGCACACCACCTGGCACGTGGCGTGTTCTCAGTTGACATTAGCTGCTATTACTACCTACTGGAAACTGTTCTTGCCACAAACGGGGTGTTCGCAGTCGTGAATGTTTGGACAGAAAACGCTTTGATCCGCCCCCTCTCCGCGACCCCCTCAGCCGTCCGCACCTTCCCCGCGCACAGCGCCAAATGCGTGAGCGCCAGGGAAGGGAGGGGCCGCTGGGGAGAAGCCCGCCAGCTTCCTGCCCCAGGTGTGACCAGCGCTCGCCCGTGGACCACACTGGCTGCCACACTCCCCTTAAAGATCTTCTCGGTCTCACTCCTCAAAGACTCCATCGTGAGAAAAGACTCTGAAATTCATGCTCGTGCAAATTCTTCCAACAACCCGTATGCCTAACGGTATGAAAATACTGAAAGTGAGAGCAAGGCAACTCATGTTTGCTCTGCCAGGAGGGAGGCGCATCTTCTCCTCCGAGGGCGCCCGTGGTCTGACTCCTCTTTAGGCCTTGGAACGCGAATTCAGTGACATTGCTGCAGTGAGGGGTCTGGGGGCAGGGACGGAGAGAAAACTACCAGGCTCACCGCTCCGTTGCTGGTCTTTCATTAGTAGCAGGAAGAAAGGCATCAGGGTTGTGAGCCCCATGGGCTGCACAAGGGTTGGTAGGGTGAGAGCAGACAAGAGGCTTGGAAGCTGCTCTGCACTGGGTCATGGAAAAGGGCCTCCTCCCAAAGGTGGCACCAGGCTTGCGGCTGGATCTAGGAAATATGCAGGCACTGCAGGGACATTCAGGCCGTGGAGCCCCAACACCAGACGCGTGGTGACGCTACAGAGGACACTACACTGAAGGGAAGGAGCCTCTCCCTTCATCGTGGAGAGCGTTGCAATGACGACACCCCCACTCGATGCTATTCCCAAGTGCCTCCGCCACCGCGAAGACATCCTCCCGCAGACAGCGCGTCATCCGAGGGGCCACCAGTCCACTCAGTGCCACTGAGTGCGGCGCTAACCCTCAGTGTCGTGAAATCTCCAAAACCCTCTGACGTCATGCAGCTTCAGTGACATCACCAATGAACCCCCTGGGAAAAAATGGACAAGGTCCCTGGCTATACATGCCAGGATATGACGGGCCTAAAAACCGCTGAGCAAGAATCCTACTGGCAAGAAGGGTGCACGGAGGTTTGTGGGGCCCAAGAATTCACGTAGCAGAGCCAGGACTGGGAGAGAGCAGCGGGTGAGAGGCCCGGGCTGGAACCCTTCCACGGGGAGTGTGGTTTACATCGTGTTTAAGGATAAGGCAGCCTAGGCCGGAGTCCCACCTCCCTGACTCTGAAGGTGGTCAATGTGCAAGGTGCTTAGGTAGGACTGTAAAAATGCAGTCACAGCAGGGCCCACTGATGACCATAACTGAGTGTCACGGGTCACACATTCGCCTGATCCAGCCAATATCAGGTGTTTGCCTATCACATACCAGGCACAAAACCACAAAATACCTGCCCTTCAAATATGTGCAGTTAGTGCAAATAATAAAGGTGTTTGAAGATAATAGCAAAATGATGTCATCGCCTTCTCCTCAGCCACCCTTCTGAGAAAAAGCGGAACAGGCCATTCAAACGTTAGATTCGGCTTTGAAAGATTTGTTGGCTCACGTGGTCTGTCAGATATTTCAGAAGTCATCTCAAAGGAAAATTAAAAAGCTGAATTATGACGCACTCCGCATGAAGTGACCCAGTTTCCCGCCTTGGCCTCTCATCCTCACGCACTGCCCTCCTCGCAGCCCTGTGCCTTGCCAGGGACCGTCCCCGGCCCTCTGTCAGCTTCTGCGCACCCAGCACAAGACACCCGCTTTAGGCCTCAGCTCGCAAACGCCCCCTGCCCCCGGACAGGTGGCTCTCAAGCCCAAGGCCTTCTCAGGGTTGCTTTGGCTCGGCTCTCCTGGAGAGCAAACCCACAGGCTACAGAAATAAGCATGCTCCTTGGGTAAAGTCACAACTGACGAGGTTCATGATCTAAGTCTGTGAGCTCTCTGAGCGGACAGGCCACACGTCCCAGCACAGGATACCCAGGTGACCAGCACGGAGATCATGTAATACACATTCAACGCGTTTTTGAGTTTTGGTTGACTGGACCCCCACTGTTTAGATTGTTTAGAGTCAAATATTGCTTGGATATTAAGAGTCAGCAGAATGGATTTCAAATGACATTTTTACTTGGTGGTAGTTCGCACAGAGATACTCTAGCAGCGAGAACAGTACTTGGCATTTAGTAAGTGCTCAATAAATGTGTGTTGAAACATGAATGAACGAATGCATGAAAGAGTATAAACTGTCAATGAAACGGGTTACTCAGGAACATTGGTTCCAAAGAACTACAAAAGGATACACGTGAAGTGAGTACAGTTGGTATCGCCGAACTCGAAATAATATATTGCCCGTTTGTGGTTAGTAATTTGAATTTAAGATTCTATGAGAATATATTCTACATGCATCTTTTGCATAAGTGAACAGAGTTATATTTTTGTGAAATGTTGGGGTTTTACCAGATGTTCATGGGTTTCTTCCTAACACGGATGATTCAGACTCAGCATTCTCAGCCAAGTGGGCCCTTTTTGTATTGAATCCAAAAGTTCCAGTTCAGATTTCATTCATTCCCTGTGACTTTTTTATCACCCTCTATTTGCAGATGTTCCCGAGAAGGTTATTACCAAAAATCACCTGCTGCTAGAAATGTTACGTTTAGAGCGGTGCCACTCACGGTCCGGCCGCAGGCACCTTGGCCTCACCTGAGAGCCCGTCAGGACTGTAACTTCAACACCCACTGCCCTGAGGCTCTGGGGCGGGGCCCGGGCAGCTGGCTGTGAACAAGCCCTCCAGGTACTTCTTGGGACAGTAAGGTTTGCCCCGGCTTAGTGGCTAGGATCGGAAGTTTACTAGAAGTTCTCTGCACCGTACAATCGAGTCTCATTGGTTAGCTAATCCAAAGAGCTGCAGCTTTCTCTGGGCACTACGAAGACAATGACCAGGATCCCCAGTTGGCAGGAGGGCCACTGTCCTGGCGGCAAATGGGGCATGGAACGACTGTCCTTGCTGGAGACACAGCCTCACGCGGAAGAGCAGGAGCCTGGGATGTGTTTGACACTCAAAGTCATTTGCTGTCACAGTTCGCCCCGTCCCACGCCCATATTAGCATGGCCTCGTTTGCTCTGGACAGAGACAGCTCTGTTCTGAGGACCAGAGCAGCAGCCGAAGTGGCCAAGAGACTGCTCTCACTGACACAAAGAGAGGCCCAGTGAATCATCTGCATGGGATTGCCAGAAGTTTCTATTTAGCATCAGGCTGAGCCAGATGGTCTTCACCGCTGAGGAACTCTGACCCTCTCCTTGGCCACAGAAGCCCAAGAAAAGGCCCAAGATGAACGTGAGGTGAGAACTGCATGGTGGGAAGACGCTGGTGTGATCTGTTTCAAATGCATCGCTGGATGCCAATGGGCCAGTGTGACATTACGTCCCCACGTCAGGGGTCCTGGTCTTGGGTAACGTTTGTATTCCTAGTGCACCTGAAGAAGGAAGTTTCGGGACGTTAAAGCACTGGGTGTCAAACGAGTCGAGAGGAGGCGCTCCCCCAGGGCCGGCGGGCTGCCCGCCATCCCAGAGCTCGCTGCAGAGCTCATCCGAAAGCAGCCCTCGTCTAGCGCTGCGGGTGAGAAAGCGGGAGAGGGGACGTCCAATGATTAGTTCCGTATGGCCCTGACATTCTTGAAGTGCACCCTTTACAGCCCCTTGGAACACTTCTGCATTCTTGACAGCAGGGCTGCAATGAGAGTTTTTCCCTCTCCGAGCGCCGTCTCTCATGGACCCTCCGCAACATCCGAGGGGCAGGACTTGCCTTCCCTCCCGCCGCAGGCCCCTCCCTCGCCACGGCCACGCTCTCCACGCCGTTCCTTGTTCTCTTTCTAAGAATGCAATAAACATTTCAGCACAATCTTTTCAATCCACATTATTTATAATATTCTGAACATCCATCGAGCCTGGCTAGAATGCTAAGTAATAAATCAAACTTAACAACAACAAAAGAGGAAGGGGGAAAAAAAATCACCCTCTGGCTGGGCTAAAGCCTGAGACATTTCGTTCCCCAAAGGATTTAGTTGTGTTAGGAAAAGTGGGATGGGGATGAGACCCGAGGTTTAGAATGACAGAGCCAGGAACTCAAATCTATAGGCATAACCATAACTTTGTAGAAATCTCAAACAAACTTACCTCTCGGGGGTGTCAGGAGGATAAATGAGATACGTGGGAAGCACTCTGAGTGCCGAATGAAAGTAACTGGAGCCCAGTTCTCCTTTCTGGGCCCAAAAGGTCATCTTCTTGGAACGAAGGGGCTGAGAGCCCTCCTCCTCAGCTGGAGCCCCAGTCCCTGCTAATTAACACCCCCTCGACAGGCCCGAATGTGGGTGGGGGTGAGCCTTCAAAAGGGGCCAACACCAGGGCCTGGGCAGGCAGAGTGAGTGCAGTGGCCCGGCCGCGGGGCCCCGGCCCTGCTAGCCACCCTCTCAGGAGGGACCCTCCCCGCCCCGCCCCTTCCCCTCGCCAGAGAGGACCACGCCGGGCCACACACAGCCAGAGGTCTCTCTGCAGAGGACTCCGCTCCTGCCCGGGGGTGGGGAACCGATCTGGACCCACCAGCACACTGTGTGGCGCTAGGCGGGTTTATACAGCCTGACTTTCTCCTCACAAAGAGAGAATCTGGCTCGAGAGCTCGCCGATGATTTCAAAATTTATCTAAACAAATGTGGAGGCCAGCATAGGCTATTGGCTAATTGCATAACTGGCCTGAGGCCTTCCTGCCTTGGCGACTTCCCCACTCATTCCGAACCCGGGCCTGGAAATCCAAGCTGCTTGGCCCTGTGTGTTTACGTGGCGGGACCTCAAATTCGCGGCTCTGCTGGTGCACGGTCTGCCGTGCTTGGCAATCCGCTCGTAAGTGGTCTCCTCTGACAGTTTCCTGGATGTGAGGGGCTGCTGATTTTCTATTCTTGTTGAATGGCATTGAGCTTAAGATTGGAGTGACTGAATCGCAACCCATCTTTTTGTCATGACAGCCTCACGCTGGTGCTGGGGAAAGGACCGCCGCTGGTTGGCCAGGAGACTTTTCTACGAGAAAGTCAGGCGAGAAGCTAACTTTTCTTATTAAAATTGTCAAGGCTGCTGACTAATCTAGCTCCACCACTCCCCCATTTTGCATTTCAACCTGATTCGCTCTTCGTATAGGACAGATTTCGTCACCTGCTCACTGGATTGGGTCCCACCGACGTTCTAGAAGGGACCTGGTACCAGCTTTGCTTTGCTCATCGCTGCCACCAGCATCCAAACAACAAACCAAAACCAAATTTATGGATGATATCCACATTTGTTTAAAAGAGTCTTCTAAAACGCCACGGTTCCTTCTGCGTCCCTGCGTCACAGAAACCACAAGCTCTCCGTGGCTTGACTACGACAGTTCACGGTCTGTTCACGGCTTCCACTCCTTTCGCTTTTCGTGACACGGACCTCCTCTTCCCCCCTCGCTGGACGCCCGCTCTCACGCCCAGCAGCTGTCGGGACTCCCTTCCTTAGCTCTCAGGTCCTCGGTTGTCACTTCCCCCCCACGGGGCTTCCCCATTCCCCCTACAGAGAGGGCGGGTGCACCTGATGCGGGGAGCCCACGGTGCCCTCTCCCTGGTCCCTCTGCCTGTTCCAGTTGACCCACTTACAGACGCTACCTCCCTGTCTTTACTTGCTCAGTGTCACTGACATGTAAAGAAAGGTTAAGCCCATGAATTTGGAGCCGTAAAGCTTTGGTTCTAATCCTGGCTACCCCACTTCCCATCTTTGGGCCAACTTTGGGCAAACTACTCCACCTATCTGGGCCTCCCCCATAAAAGAGGGGGAACGGTAGGTAGTATCTATAATGTGCTGGGAACAGTATCTGTAACACAGCAGGTGCTCAATAAACACTCGCTTTTCCACTTAAGGTTTTACCAGACACGTTTTCGGGTGTGCCTAAAGCCCCTTCGAATGGGATCTGTTTTGGCCAAAGCTCTGGTTGAGCGGGGAGCTGAGGCAGCTGTGGGCTCCACCCCAGGACCCCACCCATCAAGCCACGGTGACCTGGGCACGCAGAGAGGTCGGCCGCCCCACAGGCTGGCCGGCTGCCTCTGCCCATTTCAGCCCAGCTCATGACCCTGAACTGGGCGAACGGGCTCTTTTCTCTGGAGCTGAGCTAGGGGATAAGGAGCAACGCGGCCTGCCAGGCTTGCTTTGCTTCCTGGCAATGGTGACACAGGTCCTCGTAATAAATCCGCCTCGATTGGCCAGCGTGAGTGATTCCGCTCTCCTCCCCCACAGCCAGAAGGTCTCCCAGAGAACACAGCGCAGTAAATCTATATCTCGTGCTACAGACGCATGCACTTTAAACATAGGACAGAATTTGAGTAAAGGAACACATTTTGAGTCATCAGCAAGACGGCTGGAAGGCTTTCTGTCACTTTTGAAATTACACTTTTTAGGCCATCAGTGAGATATTTAAGACAGGAACAAAACTGGTTTTAATCAGAGTCGCCTTTTAACATCCATCCCATCCCCATTTCCCATCCAGATTCTACAGTGCCTGAAGGTATACTCAGGATGGAAGTTTTCACAACTTAAGGTAAGTAAAGAGGAAACTTTTTTCTGGTTAACTTCCTTGTCATTCTGGAGAATGTCCCCACCACTATATCTCAAATAAAGTATGTGAAGCTTCCCGGGGCACAGGTTATGGGTAGAGCTACACGAAAAGGAGCAGCTAGAAACAAGAGCTGGTGAAGGTGAGGGAGGGCAGGACTTGAAAGGTTCATGGTGGGGTCTAGGCTGAGTGGGGAGAAGAGAAGCTAGTTCTTCTCCACCTATCACTTATTCTGGATTAGGTAACATGTCAGACGCTGGGAACACAACAGCGGCCAAGATGGACGGGACACCTGGCCCCAAGGAATGTACATGCCAACGGGGGCGACAGACATCCAGGCTGTAATGAAATCATTACAATCGGATAGCGTTCGGATAGCGTTCCGGGAACGACTATGGTGCTATGACAAGAGCTACTTTAAGGGAGTGGTCAGATAGGACCTTCTGAGGAGACGATGAGTTGGGACCTGAAAGGGAAGGATTCTGTCACGAAAAAAAAAAAAACTGGGACCAGACCATTCCAGTTGGAGGGAGTAATAACCAAGAGTACCTGGGGACTGCGAAGACTGGACGGAGAGCCACTGTGGCTAGAACTGGTCCCATGAGAGAGAGAAGTCAAGGCGAGTGCGGCGACAGAGCAAGGGTCTGAGCTCTGTAGAGCCTTGGGGGCCACGGTAAGGAACTGAATTTTACTCGAGTCCAAGGGAAGCCACTGATGAGTTTAGGCAGGGAGTAACGATATCTCGTTTATGTCACGGAGACATTTATGCCACTGTGTGAAGGCTGCACCAGGCCGTTCGTTCTTCAGGACAAGTGATGTCAACAAGACCCGCCCGAGAAGACTATCACAGCAGCTGGGCAGAGGGTGGGGTGGAGCGGGGTGGTGGCCGTGGAGACGGAGGGGTCTGAAGTATCTCCTAGGACAGAACTACCAGAGCTTGCTCTGGATCAGAAAGGGGGCTGTGATGACAGAAGGAGAGGGACGGAGATTTCAGCTTCGAGTACCCAGGTCCACGGTGCCACTTCCCGAAGTGGGGGGAACAAGGGGTTCTGGCTCTGCTGCACGGGGAGTCAAGCCGAGAGAGCAACAAGCAGTCGGACGAGCGGAATAAATCCGAAGCTCAGGGGACGGATCCGGCTTGGCCTGGCAGCGACAGTGAGAGGTGGAAGGGCCGAAGGAGGGCAGAGAGAGGACAGGTCCCGGGGGGTGAGGAGCAGAAGGGACGAGGGAGGAGCAGTGGCAAGGGGGGGCCGGCGTGAGGAGGGTGGAAGGAGGGAACTCTAAGGTCAGGGACTTCTGATACTAGGACAAAGGGCTGGTGAAGGGGACCGGAAGGCTAGTCCCTGACACCGCCACGCTCTCCGGCAAGGACAGCAGCAGCAACCAAAGCCGGCTTTCGCGAAGGGTCTCCGGCGCGCCGAGCACTGAGCTCACCGTTTTACATGCGTCGCACCCAGTGCCTGTAAGGATCCCGCCTACTGACTCGACTGTCACGATGACGCCAACAATGACAGCAGGACCCGCAGATCAGAAAAGTCAAGCAGTTTATCGAAGGTTTCAAAGGTCTTTCAGTATTAGGCAGGCCTGGGATTTGCGCCAGGTCTGACTAACTGCAACGGGCCGTCGAACGTGTGCAACAGCGTTGAGACTACACTTAAGTACAAAAGAGCCTACGAATACCAAGAACGTAAGTTCCAAGCCACCTTCTCTGCTTCCACAGCCAGGTGACCTGGTCTAGGCTAAACTACGTGGGCTCCTCACTGCCTTCCACACCACCCAGTGTCCACGGGGCTCCCTTCAGCTGCCGAGTCAACCCTCTCCTTGAATGGGAATTCAGAGCCTGGCCCCATCTATTCCTTGGTTTCCCTTCAGGAACTGAAGGAAGGCAAAATTATTACCGGCAGGCTCTGAGACCGCATAACTTGCAAATAATGAAACAGTCAACAGAAAGCCTATCTGAAGTAAAAAGGCTAGTTAACAAAAACATTTATAAATCCCAGCTTCCTTCTCATGAATCAGTCATAATCAACGAGAAAATGCAATTTAAAAGTTTATTCATAACTAAACTAATGGACAGAGGAAAAAGGAATAAAAATGGACAGGACCGATATTTTGAAAATCCCCTAACTTCACTGAGGGTATAAAGGAAAATTTGAATAAAGAAAGATACCACATATCTGGATGCGAAGATTCAGTACTGTGCGCATGGCAGTTCTCTGCAAATTAATGTAAACATTTGATTAAGTTTCAAAAATAGTAACGGGATGTTTCGGGGACCCACCCGATTACTGGGAGGCACCCAGGACTATTGCCATTTTGCAGGTAAGGAAATTAGAGCTCTGACAGGTGAAGGTGAAGGCCCAAAAACTGGTCCCGCGGCGTCTGCTGCGGAGCTGTGCATGGGCAGGAGACAAGGAGGAGAGTAGGTCGCCGAGGGCCCGGGAGCTGTCAAGGGAGTCTGGGCAGCATGGAGCCTCTGAGAGGCTTTACTGAGTAGGGAGAGGTGGTGGTGAGGGGACGGGGGAAGGGTTGGTACACGCCAGTCCACATTTCCCAAAGCTCGCCCCGGCTGCAGTGCGGAGAATGGGTTGGGATGGAGCAGAGCTGGGGACAGGAGACAAGTTAGGAAGCAACGGCAACAGTCCTGAAGGTAACAGGCGTCTGAAGCCAGGAAGGACAGAAGCGTACGACTTCCACAGACACAAAGGAGGGAGACTCGACAAGCATGCGGACATCAGCTGGGACGTGGGGCCTGAGCGAGAGGCAAGTGCGGGAGCAACTCCTGAGAATTTGGCGTGAAGAACGGAGTGGTTGGTGGTCTTGCTCCTCCAAATGGAAAACAGAGAAGGAAGAGCAGGGCTGGAGAAGATCACGAGTCCAGTTTTGGACATCCTGCGTATTATTTCGAGCAAGGTTTGACAGAACGATATTTGCTTTTCTCCCACCGGGGTTATACGGAACTTCTCTGCTGGGCTAGCAAGCCACTGAGGAAAATTTCCTGTTCTGGTGAGGGCTTGGGAGCAGACAGACATCTACTTTAAGCACCTGAAATGTGAAGCAGACACAGTCCCTCGGAGTGATTACGCAAGTGGCCGAAAAGCCCCGGTACGAGTCCAGCACCAAGGCCGGCAGAGGCCTGCCCGCCAAGACCTGCTTTGGGGTCTTCTTCCCACACTCCTGGCAGAGGCGAAGTGCTGTGCCACAATTTTCTGCCCTCTGCCCCACGACTCCCAGACTGTCGTTTTATGTTTTTGAACATCTGATACTCTTTTGGTTGGTACTTGAAGATATTTTCTTACTACAATCCCCCGCCTCTTTGACGTCCTAGGACTCATTCTCTCATTCATTGTATTCCCTCAAACGTTATGTTGTTTTAAAGCACGGCAAGGGAGTTTTCAACAGAAAGGCGTGTCATTGGAAGCCATGCTTTTATTTATGTATTTTTTAAGATTTTATATATTTGTTTTTAGAGAGAGGGGAAGTCAGGGAGAAAGAGAGGGAGAAAAACAGCAACGTGCAAGAGATACATCGATAGGCTGCCTCTCACACACCTCCAACTGGGGGCCTGGCCCACAACCGAGAGCATGCGCCTTGACTAGGACTCGAACCGGTGACCTTTCAGTTCGCAGGTCAGCACTCAATCCGCTGAGCCACACCAGCCAGGGCAAGAAGCCATGCTTTTTATTAACAAAGTATTAGTGCCTCCAGGTGTCTGTTTTCTTACAGTGACCCGCATCACCCTGATCCTTAGACTTAGCTCTTTATCGTAGTGTAAAGAGAGGTCAGCCAAAGGCAAGCTGGCTGTCTGCTCTGCTGGACGTTCCGCTGGAAACCTATCTGGTCAAGAGCAGACCTGAGGTTCTCTGCTCACCTGTGGCAGCGCACTCCACTGAAGGAAAGGCCGCGAGAGCAAATATCCAGGGAAGAGCTAAACTTACAAAGTACAACATGTGAAATGAGCAGGTAGTTTTATGGACGTGCATTTGTTTCCTTCACCCAGACGGAGCTGCTCATGCCTGCTGTCTGGCGAACGCGTGTCTAAGACACCGGTGCAGGCCGGGGGAAGGGCGCTTAGGGGTTTGCGTGGAGCCCAGGTGGGGCACCGGGGGGCAAGAGAGTGCAGGGTTTCGGATGGTGTCCTCAACAGGAAAATGAGGGCTCACAGTGTGACCCCGGGTGATCAGCGTCTGAGAGAAGCCGTCTTACAAAGCTCACGCGGCTGCCCAGAGGAACTTCTGCGCCCTCGGCCATCAAATAATATCTTTCACTCCGACAAGCAGTTGTGGAGAATTAGAAATCACTTTTCTTAAATAAAGGAGGTTTTTCCTTTCTATAAATATTCAACCTTCTGTGTCTGAAGCAGAATTCTCAGAATGTTCATTTCATGGGGGTAAAGTATAAACTCAAGGAAAGGACCCACTATGCCAACTTGGAATGTGGAGCTTTCGCAATGGATGGAACGATACTCTTCTCATTGCACGAGCGTACACTGCACGCATCTTTCTAAACTGAAAACAGCTTTTTCTTAAGCAACTAAATGTTTCCAACAACTCCTGTCTACAGGGATCAAATTATTCTGTGTATTTTCTGGAATTATTTTATTAATCAAACACAAAATTATTATTGTCTATTCCAAAAATCCCGATGAAAACCGTAACCCGAATAATATTCGAGGGTTTTCTTTTGAAGCTGGAAGCCGGCAATTACCGTGCTGGACCGGGTTGCTTTGCTGTGGCGCGTTTCCTCGGGAGAGGAAATGATTTTTGAGAATACTGAAGCCTTTTTTATTCTCCGGCAGGCTAGCGACACCTGTGCATGATCTTTCTAGACAACAATAAGACTTTTCTGAGGTTTCATGTCATGAGCATTTAATTTAATAGCCCTGAGAGTTTAAACAGGACACTGATACCTCCGTTCGCTGGCACGATCGGTGGCCTGGGGATCCCAGTTAACTTAATTTTTCCGTCCACTAACAGTAACCCATTTCAGCCGTGAACTTGCCTCGGCAGGATCTAGGGGGTCTGGACATCTCTTTGTGTGCATGTGCACTTGCAGGTTTTGTCTCTCTGTTTTATGTTTTTGAAAAGAAAAAATCAGCATTTTGCCCTCCATAAATTTTCAAATTAGTAAACCAATAAGCAACTACATATGAAAGGCCTCATCAAAAGAGAGAGAGAGGAAGTTTAACTCTGGGAGTCTTAGCGAAAGAAGATAAACCTTGTGAAGAAAATAAGATACATTTCTCTCGTCCGTGTGGCATTGGTTTACCGCAACAGGCACTGATCGGCACCCAGGGGACAGAGACGGACAATTCATAGGAGTCTGGGGGGGCCTTAGAAGCTCGCAGTTTATACAGAGAAAAAATCAAAAATTTCATGAGATATGAGAAATGACAAGTGTTCAAGGCACATGAAATGTACTTTTAAAAAATAAGTAGCGAAACGAAAATAAATTTAATGTTGCCTCTAATCTTTTAGTTGGCAGAATAAGGATTTATTTCATATCTTGACTTCAGCTTAGGAGAATTGGAAAGCTTCAAAAGTTCTTAGAAATGCCACAAGTAAATGGGTAAAAATAACAACAACAACAACATTCTCATTTGACTTGTGTGGGCCCCAATGGCTCTCGGTCCTCCTCAGTCTCCTGTAGTTTTATGCTTTAATTAACAGATGCCAAGTCTTGCAGTCTTGCAAAGGCACGGGTGGGGCTCAGTTTCTTTCCTCTGATGGTTTCCAGCAGGCAACCTTGGCCTCGAGATCTTAAGTTCTCTGGAATACGAGGTTCCATTCTTCCTGGTTCCCAGGCTCCGCCCCTCTGAAGATTCTGATTCAGTGGTTCCGGGAGGAGGCAACAGGAATTTGGATCTTTGGTGAGAATATCATGTGACCCTTACTGTCAAGGAAATCTGGAAACTAGGGCTGGGAACAGTGACTTGCCTAAGAATGGAGAGCTGGTGCTGGGAGGGAAATGCAGATTCCCAGGCCCCAGGATCCGGAGAGTCAGGACCAGCGAACCCGGGGCTGGGCTCGGGACTCTGCCTGTTTAACCAGCACCTCAGGTAAGAAAAATCGCCCTTGTTGCTGATGAGCCGCCCCACTCTCCCCTGTAAGTGCCAGACACGCCCGGACCAGGAGAAACCAACGCAGATTCGAAATACTGACCCAGAGGGGGCGGCAGCTGGGACATCGCCACGCCCCCAGGCCTCAGCCTACTTCCTGTGGTTCCTGATCTAACCTAGAGGGGCCATTTCTCAAAGACCTGCCTCTGCAGGAAGCCAGGGTAAGCCCAAAGCATTATGGGCAACAAGGTGTCTGTCCGTCCCCACGTGGGGCAGGTCTAGGACGCCTGTTGGTGCGACTCTGGTAGTTGCAAACACTGATCCCTTTAGGGAAAGAAACACGAAGTGGCAAAGTGTCTTTTGGAATGGTCTGAGCCTGGTTATATCATGCCTGAAAATCGCAAATGAAACTATGACATGTACCATCGCCCGGTCATAAATGAACACATTGTTTACTACAAATTCTGCCGAAATAAACCTGTCTTCACATACAGTTGCTAAGGCATTTGTGCTTAGAAAAACAAATACTTTAAAGACAAACAATACCTTCATATTTTCCTTTCAAAAGTGACTAATCTACTCAATACCTCTGAAAAGTTGTAATGGACTTCTTCTGGAATGCCCACGTTACTGCAATTCACACTTGCCAACAGCTATACCGGCCTCTCCGGGAATGCCAAGGGAGAAAGCAGACTTGGGAAAGCTTAAAAAAGAGAGCGAGAGAGAGAAATAGGGCGAGATCCTAGATGGGATAAAAACCTCACTTGAATGCTTCCCCATGAAGTCAGTCTACGTTTGGTCCAAGTGGCTGCACTCCAAAGACACCTCAGCAGTTCAGCTGTCTTGATTTCAAACGTCTGCCCACATGGCTCAAATTTGCAACTTAAATATTCAGTATGAAAACAAAGTTATTTAACTGTTAGCATAGGATTCTTCTCCAAAGGGAGACAGAAAGGCACATGTTTCAGCCCACACACATACACTGATCCTTGACTTCTAAATATCGGCGTACAACACACAATTATTTTGGCTTTGGGAGACTACACTGTCTGCTACGTTGGGGTGGGCAGTTAAAAAAAAAAAAAAAAGCTTGTCTCGAACACTGCCAGAACTGAAGATTTTTATGCATGTATAGTACAAATGGTTCTTTTTCATTTTGGAGAGAAAAAGCGCTTTTTAAAAAACAGGTTGTGGGGAGGCTTCGCAGCGGTATTTCACCTCAATACATCTTTCAAGTTTGATAGCTTGTAAGCTCATGGCTTTGGTTCTCGTCTTCAACCTTCAGACAACTCTAAGCTGTCCGCAGCAGCTGCGGAGGCTGAGTCTTTAAATGAAATAAAGAAATAATTGCTTCAGGGAACAAAGGGAAGGGGGAAAAAAAAGTCCTGTTAGCTGAACTACATGGCCCCTTGGGATTGCGTGTGGTATGTATTCCTGATGAATGCTGTTCCGTGTGGTAAAAGGGATCCCGGAGCAATCCCTGGGAACCAGAGAAAGTGTGATGTGGTGGCAAGGGTGTGAGTTTCAGGGGCAGTGCCTGGGTTCAAGCTGCAGCTACGCCCTGATCGCCTGCACGACCTTGACGAAGTGCCTTCCCCTCGCAGGGCCTTAGGGGCTTCGTGCTTCCGTTCCTTCAGTACAGCCCTGGCACTGCCAGCCTCACGGGGTTGGGACGAAGGCCCGGGGGGATGAGGCCCGTGATGTGCTGATTCTGCTAAACACAGCAAGTCCGACACCCCTGGATACCTCGGCCCCTCACCAACTCCACCGAAAGGGGGAAAAGGATCCCGATCCATAAGCCAAAAGAATAGAAGGGAAATGATAGCCGATCAGATGTGTCAATAAAACGTTGAAAGTAAACAGACAAGCGATAAATGACTTAGAGTAAAAGATTAAACAGCGAATGG
This sequence comes from Mormoops blainvillei, assembly GCA_004026545.1. Lineage (NCBI taxonomy): Eukaryota > Metazoa > Chordata > Mammalia > Chiroptera > Mormoopidae > Mormoops > Mormoops blainvillei. The sequence goes on along the minus strand of PVJD01006971.1, from coordinate 9,795 downwards.
GGAGTCGGCGGCGGGGGATGGGGGGGCGGTGTCTAAAGTAAGACATTGGTGCACGGGGACTCTGGAAAGGCTCAGAGGTGGGAGGCACCTGGTGATTCTGGAGGAAGAGCTCAAGACAGGGGTTGAAGGCTACACAAGGACCAGTCACGTCCCAGGTCCCTCCATCACCCCCCACAACTAGGCAAACCAGCTCCACTATCTTCTCAGGGAGAAATTGGGCCAAAGGAGTTCTAAATGTGGGAGGAGCAGGCTCAGAAAAAGGAAGGGATAAGGCAAGAGGTTGAAAACTGGGAGATGAAATACCAGCTTTCACAGGAAACGGTGGGCTCGCCGTCCCACCCCCAGCAGGCGCCCAGGTACCCACCATTGAGCTCCTGCTCACGGGGCAGAAAGGGCTCCTCCCGGCAGGAAGGGACACAGCGAAAAGACCTAACACACTACCCCGTGGGGGTCCCTGGTATAATGCCTAGGTCCTTCCCTGTCTGAAGATCCTTTCATGAAACCTACGACTCAGCACAGCCCAGCCACGCTACGGAACTTGTAGGTGTCTTTCTAGTGCTTCTCTCTGAACCAGTAATGGGTAGCCAAGCATCACGGGGTGTTTGATGAAAAAGAAGACAAAACCCCAAATCACCCCAAGAACAACAACAACAACTTCAACAACATCAGGAAAAAGAATTTGGTGAAAAGGCAAATGCAAAGAACAGAAGAAAACTTTAGAGAAACACTAATGTCCTCAGAGACATATTTTATATCTATAGAACTAGAACAGAACATTTTAAAATCAGAACACTTAAGAGTTACAAAAATGAGACAGCAGCAGTAAAGACACTCAATAGAAGAGTTTGAAGAAGTGCTCCAGAAGTGCGCGAAAAGAAAAATATACAGGCAGTAAAGCAATAAGGAAGTGAGGGGACTCTACCAGGAACCCCATTTCATTCCTCTCTCGTGTGCTCTGCCAGACAGGCGCCCCTTTGGGGGCCACCCCCCGTGACTGCAGGTCAGCTTCACGAAGAAGGCGCTGCACAGTGTGGAGAGCAAACTCTGGGAGGGAGGTTTCCATCAGTTCTGACGGGAGTATCAACTCAAAAACACGTCGCTAGCAACCACACTGAGGGCGTTTCTGTGTGTTCTATAGAATTGCTGCTAATTATGTGCTTTAATTGCTGCGATAAATATTCAGCACCGGGAAAAAGCTTGCCTTTCTTGAAAAAGTATGTTTCTTTTCTATCAGATGTTATCATGTGTAACGCATCCCAGTCCCTTTCTTTGTGTTGGTTTTTCAGCATTCTATTCTTGGTGCTAAATTTGACACTCAAACACGGTATTAATTTAGCAATTTGATATATTCTATTTAGGTGATCGTATACAGTACGTTCAAACATTTTCTATTTTTTCTTTAGTAGCTTTGAGATAGTATACACACATTATATTGTAAGCTGCCCCACATACTCTTTGGAATACAGGGGTTTGCAACTTATAAATAAAATCTATCTCAGGATAGAATCTGGACTACCTTTGCTTGTTTGTTCTCCCAGATTCTTACGTTTCAAGGTGGGGGAAGAAACTAGGCTTTGAACAGTCTGGAAGCCTTGCTTACCAGTTTTCATTACTTGCTATTTTATCCTTAAGTCTTGGTCTGCAGGCCAGGCTCCACGAACTTATCCATTTATTTATGCTGTTGTGTATATTTTGCTGTTGTTTCCAAGGGAAAGTTCTTTTTTGAAATCCTCCAGCTTTGCCTGAACCAAGCGGGGTTGCTTTGCTCATGTGCCTGTGTGCTCCTGATCGTTGGATGCTGCCAGCTAACCAGACCAGAACTGGGATTCGGGAACGAGCCGGCAGAGCTGGGGCAGATGCACCGTGATTCCAGGAGGTAGGGGACCTGTGCCCGAGAGGGGCAGATGCCACGCCTGCCCACTGGGCAACTCCTTCACAGGGTCAAGGAAAAACTTCAGACACATACGCAGATACTAAGTTTCAGAGTCTTATAAGGGTAAGAGTAAAAGCATCTTAAAAGTCAATGACATAGTATCAGTCTCGGTGCCAGGTGGTGGGGCTTCAGTGTGACTGGGCTCTGGAGACCTACCCCTGCAGTTTCCACGTGTCACCACTGTGTGGTGGAAGAGAGAGTGACAGGCACGCGGGAGCAACAGGGTTCTGAGTCCTGGGTGCTGGTTCGGGAATTCGGAATGCTTTCTCCAAGCCATAGTTTGGGACAAGAATAGAATCTGTTTATTAAACTTGTCTCCTTCCTAATACAACACAGACTTCAAAAGGACAGTCGTGCAGCAAAGCAAAGAGAAAGCACTCATGTCTCTCTAGCTGCCTGTGTGTGTCCCCGCCATGCTTTCCTCTGAGGCCTGTAGGAGGGTGTCTCCTCTCCCACCTCCAAGAAGAAGAGCCCTCTTTAACTTTGATGTTCACCCTCCCCAGCTCTCACCGCCGGCTTCAGCTGACTAGGGCTTGCAAAATCCTCTCACTTAACGACCCTAAGCTGCTCTGGAAAAGTCAGAGCCAGTAAGTCTTCTCCACACTGCCTGTCATCTGGCTCTTTTTCAGAATTTTCTCCTCAGTTCCTGTGCTCCAAATCCTCGGATACCACTAGATATCCAATGTCACGCCCTGTACCCTTCTCCCCGGACACACGGCCTTACGCCCGGCCAGAAAGCTGACGCTTCGAAGACCATTTTCATTCTGGATTAAAGTAACCTGACAAAAGATGGAAGAAAACGTGGATGTTCGATAGCTTTCACGATGGGTATAGGTCAGTTAAACAAATGCAAATTCAATTCACCGAAGCTGAATTGAGTTGAATCTCCACGTAACTGCGGGGAGACTGTAGCCCTGTGCCTCCATGTCTGTTGGCCAAACGAGGAAAAGCAAGAACCAACACAACACTTACTTGGTGCCAAGCATGTTTTAACTTATTCAATCCCCAAATCTCCTATTAGAGAGATTTCTCTGCCTCTTGCCTCTTGTGTTAGGCCTCCCTTCTCACTAAGAGCTCCCCGCTGGCCCTGCGGTGAAGTTAGCAAGATGTGCTGGCAGAGAGCTCGGGAACAGTTGCCAACAAGCCGGACGCCCAGTTTCCAGGTGAGGAAACAAAGAGGGATCCTCAAGGCCACACAGCTGGTAGGTGACGGAGCTGGGTTCCGATCCAGACAGTCAGACCGCAGGAGCACTCACTTGCAACCACTGCATTGCGCAGCCGCAGCCGCAGCCGCAGCCCCAGCCCCAGCCCTGGCCCCGGCCCTAGCCCTGGCCCCGGCCCTAGCCCTGGCCCTAGCCCTAACCCTAACTCTAGCCCTAGCCCCAGCCCTAGCCCCAGCCCAGCAAAGTCAGCCCAAACGCTCTAACCAGCTCCAAAAGGCTTTGCGGGAGGTCTGGGACTTTAGAGGCTTTTTTTTTTTTTTAAATGACAGCATTATAACTTGGGCGTGGGGGGATGATTTACGTTTCTGAGGCAGTTTGGACAATTCTCAGATACTTGGTTAAGGTCTTTTGAGTTTGTTACTACGCTGACACAGGAGGCCTGATCGAGTCTAATGACCCACCCAGAAAACATTATTATGGGAAAGGACTCTAAAAAGCATGGGCAGAGGAAATGTGTGGTTCCTCAGTGATAAGGCCAGGTCCTGATCCAACAGGGCCAGCGTCCTCATAAGAAGAAGAAGGGACCCCACAGGGCCCTCTCTCTTAGCGCGCCCACGGGGAAAGGCTGCATGATGGTGCAGCAAGAAGGCGGTCGCCTGCAACTCAAGGAGAGACCTCACCAGAAACCACCTCTGCTGGTGCCTTCACCTTGGACTTCCTGTCTCCAGAACTGGGAGAAAATACGTTTCTGTTTCTAAGCCACCCGGTCTGCAGTGGTTGGTCACGACGGCCCGAGCAGACTAATACAGCAAGCCTTGGCCTCGCCAGCCCCCGGCCCAGGGCCAACACTCGCCCCTCTCTCCAAATGCAGGTCTCTCTTCCATGAAGCGTTTCCCGTCTGCCCCAGCTACTTTCTCCTTGATGTGCTCGCTACATAACGAGATTTTATCGTAGAGCCTATGACACTTTACTGACCTAATTAAACAAAAAAGTCTGTCTGCGCCTCTTGGGCTCGGTGCCTCTGAAAGATGAGACTGTTCTTATTCAACTTCATATTGCTAGTTCCTGGCACACAGCAGGCATTTAATAACTGTTTATGGACTAAATGAAGACATGAGTGAATTTAGGACACTGTCTTAAAAATGTATATTAGTATAAATGTTATGACATGATTTATTCACTCACTCATTTATTCAACAATCAAGAAGTAAATGGCTGGGAGAAAAAAAGAAGTAAATCATTAAAAGAGAAGGCTAAAAAATAGGGACATTTTCAGATAATAAAGAAATGACAAAATGAGGGATTAGCTGTGTAAGAGAATGCAAACACCAGTTATCTGCATGAGCTACGTAACACGTGGCAGGGTTACGATCTATAATTGAATGTGGAGGACGGCAGGACAGCACAGGGACCAGGTGAGCTCCCCGGTGAGGCACGTGCTGGTTGGACCCTGCTTCTGCTAATGCCAGTGAGGCCACTTTGGGCAAGTTACTGAATTCTCTGGGCTTCAGTGGCCTCATTTTTTATTATTTATTTATTTTTTAAACAGCCTGGCTGGTGTGTCTCAGTGGATTGAGTGCTAGCCTGTGAACCAAAGGGTCACCGGTTCAATTCCTGGTCGGTGCACGTGCCTGTGTGGCGGACTAGGTCCCCGGTTGGGGGCATGCAAGAGGCAACCAGTTGATGTTTCTCTCCCACACTGATGTTTCTCTCCCTCTTTCTCCCCCCCTTCTCATTCTGCTATTAAATAAATAAATAAATAAATAAAGTAAATAAAATCTTTAAAAAAAACACAAATTTTACTGAAGTATAACACATACACAGAAAAGTACACAGGTTGTTAAGGGAAGAGCTCAATATATTTTCTAGTTGCCACATCTCATAAATGGGGATAATATGAGTATCTGTCATGCAGGGCGAGTGTGAACATTAAATGACATAATGCTTGGGGACTACTCAGAAGGGTGCCCAAAACATAGAGAGCCCCCATAAATATCGGCTCTCATTCATTTCTGTTCGCTCGATGTGATTGCAGTTCTAAACCTGTTCAAACCTGGTATCATTTTTCATACAGCCTGGTAGTATACACCTAGACTGAAGAAAAAATCGTGGCCTGGCTGGTGTGGCTCAGTTGGATGGAGTGTCATCCCGTACACCACAAGGTGGTGGGTTTCATGCCCAGTCAGGGCACATACCCAGGTTATGGGTTCGATTCCTGGATGGGGCATGTACATAGGAAACTGATTGATGTTTCTCTCTCACCTTACTGTTTCTCTGTTTCTCTGTTTCTCCCTCTCTCTCTCCCCCCTTCCTCTCTTTCTAAAATCAATAAACATATTTTTAAAAATTAAAATAAATAAAAAAGAAAAAATTGTGAGTGCCCCTCCCGATACACTTGTGAATACAGAAATTCACCGTCAGAACCGAATGTTAGAATCACATTCTTGCCACCTTTCCTGCCACTCTGGTTTAACAGAGTGGCTCTCCATCTATTTAAAATGCCAAGGAAGCTGAGAGTTACGAACAGGGCTAGAGGAGGCAACAGAACAGATTTCGAAACCCTTCCCCGGCTGGGACACGGGAGAGGGAGAAAACAAAGCCTGTGGTTTCAGCGCGCGAGCGCTCAGACCAGCCGAGCCGGGGCGCAGTGCCGGGCAGTGGCAGGTCCTCGGTGCCGCTTGGGAGCTGGGGACACAGCCAGAAGTCCTTCTGGAAGGCAGTCTGGGCCCCAGTGTACATTAAGCAGTATTCCTGAAAACGAGCTATCTGCATGTGTCAAACAGGCCAGGCCAAATGACTGCCTAATTGGGGATAACCTGGTGAGTAAAAGGAAGTCCCTTCTGCTCCCAAATGTCCTCTCAGCACAGGTTCAGGGCGCCCCAAATTCCACCACTGGGGGACTTCTGTTGGTGTCTCACTCTGTCCGCATTCTCTTACTCGGAAATAGAAGTATCGCTGGCGGGGACAGCACTTTCCGTGCCCACTATCTGAGCAGGAAGGAACTTAGGGGAGTGCTTTGCTCTTGAGCAGAAGAGGGTGGACAGGTAAGGCATGCAACGCCTGAAGGGGGCGTACGTGAGGAAGCAGGGCGGGGAACTGTGGAGAGCCGTTGGGCACAGAAGAGGAACTTCCTGATCTCTAGACTGTCGCCCAGGTCCAGCCCTGGGACCCACAGGCACCGATGAGTGTCTGGCAAAGAAAAGGCTGATGGAGCAACTAGTTCCGGTTTTCCTAGGTGGCTTTCCAGCGTCTTCCTCACCCTGTCCCATTGTTGCCTTGTTTCTTCCTCTTCCGAGTCACAGACATGCGTCTGTTGTTCGACTTAAAAAACACGCCCCCCCTCCACCCCGCTCCCCCAGCGGTGTTCATGCTCGCCAACAGTCCTCTGCAACTCCTCAGAAGATCCAGGTTCTTCTAAGGAGCGAGGGCAGATGTGGCTTAAAAGAAAGATGCTTGAGGGGAATTTACAGTCTGTGACCAATTAGCCAGACGGGCTAACCTTACCACCTGGTTTTTCTCTTGTTGGTGTTTTGTGAACTCTTTCTCTCTCTCATTCACTCTCCATTAGTTGAAGAAGGTCACCTCCCTTTGGCCTAAGGGGCTCCCAGTCTGAGGGCCATCTTGGGTTCACATATGCTCTTGGATTTCAGATGGCACTGGTGACCAGGATAAGCTTTCTCCAACATGCATTTCAGCACAGGCACCGTGACCTTTTCTCCTGGATTCATGTCTCCATAGTTTTCCACACATTTGTGAGCTCCGGCCTCAGCTGGTGCAAACGTGCTTATGTGATTAATTCCAAACATATGCCGCACAGAATGCTAAATCTTACCATATCTGCATATCCTGTACAAAGCAAACCGAGGCGCTGAATTTTAGCTATAAAACCCAATGATGTGGGACAGGAGGGGACTGACTGCCCACTTCTGTATTCATTCTCGTGCTACTTAGCAGTGATTACATTATTTCTTGCTTCCAGTCAGTGGACCAGGGTTACTTCTCTTTTAGAAGCAGTCCGTTCGGGTTCTTTGTTATTCTGCATGTAATGTAAACTCCTTCCTTTACTTTCATCTTGGGTTTGCCTCAATCAATGAACTTGCCCAACTCTTGGAGAGGGAGGGAACTTTAAATGGTTATCTAATCGAGATCCTTGAGCTTAGGCATGGTATGAACATAAATCACACAAGGTAAACATTTATCTCGCCTATTTTTACCAACTTCCAGAGTTGAAAATTCCCCAATTCTTTCAAAAGCCAAAGAAATTAAGACAGGACACATATTTACAAAGGCATTATCATGCGTTACACATTCGCTTTCCCTTTCAGACATGGGTTTACTTTCCCAAGAAGGGTGCCATTTGCAAACACAAAACAAAATGACAAATGCCACTTTTTCTGACGGCATTTACTTCCCATGCAAACACTTTGTAACTGACACTTCCTCTCCATCCCTTTGTTCCGGCTCTGGCTAGGGTAGGCGGTACACGCTCACTTGCTAACACCGTCTCCACCATCACCAAAAACTTTATTCAAGGTCAGGTTCTCACTCCTACTCCACAAATACCCTCACATTTAAACCCGTGTCATCCACCGACAGCCTCGACAATTCCTCCCCGCCCGACCCCCCGATTCTTTTGTATGCTTGTAATTTCGGATCAGAGCTTTGTGCTTCCTTTTAATTTTGCTCTTTTTATTTCAGCAAACTTACTCTTTGAAACATGTGTAAGAATGACAAACTGACCCATCTTTGGCTGTAAAAGCCTCATATAATACGTAATGGATGGGGAGAGAGCGTGCCTTCTGTGTCTAAAGAAAACCCATAATATCTAGTACTAGGAGGCACTCAAAATAATTTGAGTGACGAAGGGTGTCAGACATAAGGTCTCCGAATAGCTAATTCAGAGTCCCCGGGGTTATGTAAAACGACACAGGGAGAAAAGCTTTAAAAAATCAGGTGTCAACACCGGGTCACATTTAAAGCTAAGATAGATGAAAAAATACTGAGATGAAGAATACATAAATTAAGGGGGCCCCCACCTTGGGCAGAGTTTTCGAGCCCACTACTTATGTCTGTTACTGCAGGTGAGCTTCAGAATCATGGTCTCGGGTATGCCCAAAACTCCCTTTGGAATTCGCAATCAGATGGTACAAAATTTATATATTCACTTAGGGAAGAATCTGTATCTCTACAACGCAAGCCGGCCTGTCTTTGAATACGGCACATCTCTACATTTCTTCAAATCGTCTCTGTACATATAATTTTTCCTGCCAATCAAGGGTCACCCCAACCACCCTGCACACCATGCTGATGACGGAATGGCCGGCCTGGACCCCTCCCCAAAGGCGGAGCCAAACACAATAACCCACGTTTCAGGGATGGATATGAGACCCCAGCCAGCCCAGAAAGAAACCTCCCCGTGACTTTCCTAGTTGCTGAAAGAAAAGGCCCTTTCCACAGAGGAAGAAGGACTTGAATGTGGGGCTGCAAGCGGCCCTGGGGAGAGAGCCAGTCTGCAGCAGGGCAGCGTGAAGCCGAAGCAGATACAGCAGATGGGGTGCAGCCCCACCACCGACCCAAAGAGTGTGTTCGTGTGAACAAGAAACAAGTACTCCTTCCTCACATGCCATAAAGCTGTTGTCCTGAGTATATAAATCTATGATGACCACGCTTACGAATGGCAAGCCCTTAGGGTCAGAGTTATTTATTACATGGAAGAGCTGAGCCCTGCGACCCTAACGGGAAGAGTCCTCAGAGCTCCGGGAGCCGCCCCGGCCCCAGCCGTTCTTCCCTTGAGCTCTGAGAGCCTCAGTGACAAGCTCCCTGGGGCTGGGCTTTCAGCCTTAGTGATGTTTTAGTTTTATTCATAAGTCCTACTTCTTGTTGAGTTTTTGTAACTGTTGTTAACGTGATCTTTTCTCGTTCTTTGTGACATTTTCTAATTGATTATGCGTGCTATGAGAAAACGATTTTGCATATTCATTTTATAACCGGCAAAGGACTTGGCTTTCCTTTTAGCTTTTCAGTTGATTCTCTTGGATTTTCCAAGTAGAAGATTGTAAATATATACACACACGATAATAATTTTGATTTCTCTTTATTAATTTGCATACTGCAGAGGCTAGGTCTTCCAAGTTCATTTTCTCCCTGATCTAATCTCACTTTTTATCATCGAGCAAAATGGTAGCATTTAGCTTGTGATGTTTATTATGTAGCATGGTAATGAAGTGCCCTTTAATGCCTCTTTGAACAGTTGCTTTCTTTTTTTAAAAAACTAAGAACAGACACTCAGTTTTATTAAATACCTTTTTAATGTCTATTAAGGTAATTATATGGCTTTTATTCCATTTATTAATGCGAACAATTATGTTAATATATTTCCTAACACGAACCCCTCTTTTCATTCTTGAGTTTGATTGGACTTGGGCACAGTGCTTTATTCTTTAAAGAGAGTATTGAATTGCTAGTGTTTTATTTATGATTTTTCTTTTCAGGATCATTATACTCATAAGTAAGACTGGACTACAGATCTGTGTGTTTATGTCATCTTTGTTGGGTTTTGATATCAGAGTTACTCTAACTTCATACAGTGAAACGGGAAGATGTCCTTTTTCTCTATATTCTGAAAACAGTTTATATAACATGGAAATTATTTTTCCAGGGGAGTTTGAAAGAATTTGCCTATAAAACTGTTTAGCACTG
>PVJD01006970.1:0-90518 GCA_004026545.1 Mormoops blainvillei | reverse complement strand
AAGACATGTGTCCCTCGCCAGCCTCCAACACTGCCTGGCCACAACAACGGCTGGGGAGAGTAGCGAAAAAGCAGGGACTTTGGAATCGCCAAGCCCAGATCTGTGTATACTAGCTCAGGGGCCTCAAGCAGGTCAATAACCGCTCCCAACCTCAGCTTGCTCTGGCCTCTGGACTAAAAGGTCACCTTCCCAGCTGGCCCTAAGTAACCAGCCCCTTATGGCATGGGACAGTGACCTTGAGACTGTGGAACACCCAGCCTTGAGAGCTGATCACAGGCCCAGGGCCACTGTGTGTAAACTTCCATCTTGTGGGCTGTGTGTCAGCTCCTAAATTTAATTGCAAATGGTGACCCATTCCCATCATCAATACACTTATAATTCACATTGTTTCAGAGCCCTTCATGAACATTTACTCTTTTGTCTGTTCTCGTTTCTAATGGCAAAACATGATGCATAACCGTCACATACAGGATACTAATACGAATAACACCTTGTGGGAGTTTAGTTTACAAAACTGTCCAAGACACAGCATTTGACAAATTAAGCACATACTGTTAATTTACTAAGCACTTACTGTGTGCCACAACAACAGTGGGAAACACAAGTACAAAGCTGAATCCCCATCTCTGAAGTTGAGTCCCACTAATGTTCAGGGACATAAGACTTCGGAGTTATCTCACGGTTTCCCTTTTGTTAGATTTTCCCCCATGGCTGTGCTGGGGGTGGGTGCAGGAGGCAGGAAAGGTGCTACTGAGGAACTGCAGAAGACAAGAGAGCTGCTTTATACGTCTCCAACACAGACTAAATCAGGCAGATTGGCATCCACAGGACAAGTGTGTGCCTTGAGTGTCCCTTGTCGCCCTGGTGCAGCCTAAAGAATAAGTGTCAAAGAAGATGCAGAAAGAAACGGGATGCCTGAAATTTGACGCTTTTGTTCCCTACTGCAAGCTCCATCATTTAAACTTCTAAAGTGGTAGAGTTCAGAAGGAGGGACGGAGGGAATACAAAAACAGCCAGATTTAAGCACGGACATATGTATCTGGGAAGTACTTGGAAGGCCTAATCCAGAGGTACAATATGACACCCACCCTTTCAAGTTCTATAATGCATAAAATTCCACCATTAAAAATGCATCCCTGATGTCCGAAACCATTATTTTAAATATTATTTTAAGACTTCTAGCCAATGCAATAAGGCAGGAAATAAAAATATAGATGTAATCTGCAGAAAATAATCTAAAAAATAACATTTGCATATGCCATCCTAAATCTAAATAACATGGGAGAATGAACTGAAAGAATTTTAAATGTGTAAGAAAATTCAAAAGATGTCTGGTTACAAAATAAAGATCTAATTAACATTCAGAAATAACTGGTTAGAAAATATAGTTGGCAAAAAAATCTTATTTATGAAGGCAACAAAAATGTAAAATGCCTAGAAGTACATTTAATGAAAAATGTGCAAGATTAAATGAAGAAATCCACAAAACAACTGTGATACATAAAGAAATAATTTTACCAAATGGAGGCAGTTCTATATTTGTGGAGATAAAGTCTCATTACTATAAACATGTTAATTTTCTTAAAATTAACTTTAAATTTAAAGCAATTTAAATCAGAATCCCATCTGGATTTTTTAAACCTGACAAATTTATTTTAAGTAAATAAGAAACAGTAATAGCCCAGAAATTTTTGAAACAAAAAGAAAAATGAATTCAACACTTGCACTACTGTTTATTAAAACATAAAGCTACAACAACGTAGTAACTAGTATAACCACAGGCAAAAAATAAAATTGCACAAAAAGCCCAGAAACAGACTGATGTGTGTATATATGTCTGTGTGCGTGTGTGTATGTGTGTATGTGTATAAATTTTGTATATAATAAAAATGGCATTTTAGATTCTAGATTCAATTTGGATAACTGGTTAACTATTTAAAGGAAAATTATGAGATGCCTAACTCATATCATCAACCAACCTAAATACAGTTTAATTCAAGAATTAAATGTAACACTAAAAATACTCACATGGGATAGAGAAAAGTCATTCTAAGATAAAAGGAAAATTTTAAAGCTTTTGTTATATAAACATTTTAAATTTCTGTATATCAAAGTATCATAATCTAAATTTAAAAACAAAAAACATTATAAAGGAAAGACTTTGAACGTAATTTATAAATAAATGTTTATTTTTAATATTGATGTGAATCTTACGACTCAGGAAGAAACAGATGAACACATTAATGGAAAAGACAAAAAAGGAAGAAGTAGTATGGGCAGGTAATGGAACATGAAATAACTGGGAAGCAAATGGAGGGTATTTAAACTTACAGTAATCAAGGTTTAAAAAAAAAATTGAATTGGCATTTTTTGCAAAATTGGCAAAAGTTAAAATAACTGGACAGCCCTGGCAGATATTTGAGTAAACGGGCACCTTAGCATATTGCTGGGAAGGTTAATTTACCACATTCCTTCTGAAGGGCAATTTTTTGGCACTACCCATGAAAAAAACCTTTGAAATAGTCATATCTTTTGATCAGTAATTCCAATTTTAGAAAATAGCCTAAGGAAATAACAGAACTATGTGCAAAGTTTCAACATCATCATCACATGTTATGGGCACCCAGTGCACTTACTTATAAGGCACAGTTCTATGCTTTAAAGGGATCGTGTGATTTAATCCTTAAAAAATAATGTTTAGATCCTGATATCATCTCCATTTTTACAGATGAGGAAGCTGAAGTATAGAGAGATCAAGAAAATCATCCAAGGTCATAAAACTATTGGGTTGGTCAAAAAGTCTGTATGCCTTTTACCAATAACTTTATTGATTTGGATATTTTGAGTATGTTGGCTATCTCACGCTATTGGCTTCTAGTGAGCAGAGGCCAGGGGTGCTGCTAAACATCTTCCAATGCATAAGACAGCCCCACAGCAAAGAATTATTTGGCCAAAATGTCAATAGTACCAAAAAACTTCGCAAACCACTTTTGACACCTTCCATCAGTCACAGTGCCTTCTCCATACACTACACAAATCTTTTTTTGTGTTTCAGTTGTGTTTTCACCTTTCTTGCAATAATAAAGCACAATATACCAAAACCTGCGTATTTTCTTCCATCTTCAAAATTAAAATGGCCGCACAGAAGTTCACCAATTTTGATGAGTTCTTTGTAAATGCACACTGTTATTACAGCTGTCACAATACAATCTAACAAAATTGTTTTAAATGTAGTTAAAGACAACTAAGCACTACTAGAGCCATCATACGGAAGAAAACAAACAAACTTTTTGGCCAAGCCAATAATATGTGGCAAAGCCGATATTCAAACCCAGGCAGTGTGAGTGCCAGCCCCAGACTGTTATACTCTAAGACATCACTGGGGAAGCATCAATATTAACAACAAAACTTTAACACTACCTAATGTCCAAGAATAGGGAAGCAAGTGAATTTATTCTGTCATGAGCTTATAATAAAATTAGTGGATGGATGGATGGATGGATGGATAGATGGATGACCCAAATCACAAAACATTCGTTTGGGAATCTGTCCTTATTTTTATTCCCACTCATATGTATTGAACATTAACTTCCTGGCAGGCAAATTTTCAGGTACCATTTCAGCCCTAACCAAAACAGGCGAGAAACAAAGAGCAAACCCAAGGCTTCTGCTCCCAGGAGTAACTGGTGTATACAGATTTTGTGAAGAGAAACCAGAAAGTGTTCTCTTCCCAAAGTCCTTAAAATTTCTTTGTTTCATAAACCAGGGAGAGTTCACATTAGTCACAAAGGGTGAAAGTCTTTATTCAAAGTCTGTGCCTCAAGAAGCCAAGAAGAGCCCAGACGATCGTCTGCATTGGTCCACGAGCTCTGAGAGAAGGAGACTGCACCCCAGTGAGGGCTGGAGTGTATGGGACACAGACGACCACCAAGGACAACGTGAAATTGAGGACAAGGGAAGGGGGCTCAGATCAAGCCAGGAGAGGGACTCCCTACATCTCTTCTGAGTCTCACCTAGGTCCGAGCAAGAGGGACTGGCGTTAACCCCAAGAACCATACAGTATTGTGAGCTCTATGTTCATTATCTGTTGTTATCTTAATCCAGAGAGGATTCTTTTCTGTAATAAAAATTATATTACTTTGAAAATTTTCAATAGTTATTTTTTAAAACATTAAACCCCTTCGAATACAATTAAGTCTGAATACAACAGACAACTGAAGGCAATGTCCTGGTGCCTAGAGAATCCAAAAGGAAGATAAATGCTTCAACACAGGAGTGGCACCTACTAAGTGCTCAATAAATCAGTGTTAGTGGTGGGAGTGATGGTGGGATTATACTATGCCTATTGGTTTTGCCGATACCCTTAATGGAAAAGAGAATATTCTATTTGAGTGTGTCATATAAATACTTCACATCCACTGACTCATTTAGTCACTCATTTAATCCCCGCAAGACCCTGAGAGTTAGGTATATTATTCCCATTTGAAAAATAAAGAAACTGAGGCACAGGGGAATTAAAGCAACCCATCAACGCCACACACTTAAAAGCAGCAAGAGATTCAACTCAAACCAGTGTGCTTCTAAGTCCAGAGATGCAGAAAAAGCAGGTCGCCTGGGAAACTCACTCCAGGAAAGGGTCAGCACACCTGGGCAGATGTCACCTGGTCGCTATGCCTTCCCTTTCCCACCTTCATTTCCCCATGTCCCCATTCCCTGAGCAACTCCGTTAACCATGACAGAGCTCCAGAGAGCTGTTGAGGGTTCTTCTTCCCTCCACATGTTGAACCCTTAACACCTGCTTCACACGGGACACCACAAGAATATCTTTCCCACAGGATCCCCAGTTCTGTAGCCCTGACCCTAGAAGGCAACAAGGTGATGACCAAAAAGGGCAAAGAAATTAACATGCAGGGGCGCTCTGTACTAGGGTACTTCGCGGCCATCATTTTATTTAATCCTCCCAACAACCTTCCAAAAAAATGCCATGGTTCCCAACTTACAGGCCAAGAAACTGAGGCTCTGGGAGTTTAAGCCGCTTGCCCAAATGACAGGTGTCACAGCAGGTCACCAAGACCTACAGTGGAAGGCCACACGAGGGACTTAAGCACACTAAGGTTTTGACAGCCTGTGTCAACACAGCAAAGGGACTTTCTAGTCAAGGGAGCTCTGGTAGGCTCCCTTCCCCGCTGACAGGGTAGAGAAGCAGTAACTTTATCCCTGTGACCACCAGCAGCAGCTCGCTTATGATCAGAAATGTGACAATCTTGGACCACCACCCTCTTGCAACGAGTTATACAAGCCTGACGGAGGGAAACAATGGCACTGAGCCTCCTGTCCCCTCTCCCCTCAGGAAAGCTCTGCCGACAGGCACCCGAGAGGCCCTCTGGTGCCACACACGTGCAAACCCCTGACCTACAAGGCGAGTGACAGACATGCAATAATAAAAGCACCACTGCTAGAGGCCCTCCGGCTGATGAAATGCTTTCCCAACATGTGTTCCCCTTCACCTGCATGAGGGTCTCCAAGAGCCAGGTGTTCCCAGTAATCCTGCCTGGTAATCAAAACCACCACGGTAAGAAGTTCAAGCAACCTGGCCCAGGACCAGTGGTTCCAACGTGGGGGTCTGGGATTTTAAACCGGGGCCCTCTGATTCCAAGTCCCCTGGTTTGTGTGACACTAGGGAACTTCTTTGTGTGAACTGAGCATCTGAAAGCCAGGTGTCCACTCCATGTGACATTAATGACCCTGAAGACAGGAGTCAGAGGAAACCCTGTCACAAATACTCAAAATGCCCAAAGCGAAAGGCAGTCAGCAGTGGAATCCAGAAGGTCTGGGGTGCATAACTCCAGTCCAATCACCAACTAGCTGTGCCACCTCTTCCCTCTCTGTGCTTTGAGTTTCTCATCCATTAAAGAATAGTAACAGCAGCCACCTATTAGAGTCGGTATGAGGGTTAAATGAGTTCACACCTACAAAACACCTCAAATAACATGTTACCATAAACACTCGATAAATCAATATATGTTAGCAATTATTATTATTATTATTATTATTATTATTATTATTACAAAGAGATGATAGTGCACCAGGTGCCAGCTTATAACAGGTGATTCTGCTGTAGATTTGGCTTTCAGGAGCAAAACACCACAACTGTAACATCACTCAGCGATGCCTGTGGGGAACTTGAAATCGACCCCACACATGACCAGGGTTTTCACACCAGACACTGCAGCGTCCTTAGTCGCTTGGAAAGGTTTCTGCACTGACCTTCCATTCATGTCGCCCCTATTGCCTCAGAAGGCAGGGAGGACCAATGACACCACTGGCTTACGAAGAACAACTAGTATGTTGCCTCCACCTGATTAAACAGCCCTGCAGATGTTGGGACACCCTTCCTACTTTTGATCAGCATGCCTTCCGCTGAGCTGAGCCAGCATTACCCACACTCAGTTCCTTGGAATTTGAAGAGTAGAGTGGAAAGGGGATGAAACTCACAAGGCTTGACCTGATCCCAAGACCTTCCTTCTACCCTTGGCTCTGAGGACAAGGCACCTCTCCACCAGATACCCATGCCAGGGCGTAGGGCTGCACCTGAGTGAAATTAAAGGGCAGTTACCACCTCCACCATCATGAAGACTACAAATGCTGGGAGGCTGAAACTGCACCCTATCTGTCTGAGTGGAGGCATGGGCTGAGTGTGTAATAAACTGACATAAAATTAGGCTACCCCTCTGACCAGGGCAGATCTGACTTTATAATACTGAGCACTATGAATTCAGCAGTGAATTGTGCCCTGGTAAGAAAAGAGCTTCTTGAAACGTGCTCAAGATGTTCCATTTGGCACTGACTCCAGTAGTGACCACTCGTTTTCATCTCACAGCCAGATTTTTTAAGTGCAGATTCTAAGCAATCTTCCTTTCTTGCATCCTCTCAAGTGTTCTGGAATCTTCTGACTGCTCTGAATTAGTGCTGAAGACAGGAGAAGCAACCCCAAAAATGTAGGGCACAGAAAATCTAGTGCCCAAGTCAGGCTGAGGACTAGTCCTGGCACAGACAGCCCTGGCAGGACCTTCACTGGGCCACCAGACCTGCCAGGAAAGAGCTACCCACCCAGGTCAGCAGAGGCCCTCCGTAGGTGGGAGGAGACCTCTGTGATTGCAGGAGGGTCTCTGCAGGAGGGCACAGCCTAGCAACCACTCGCTAGGAGACTAGGTTTGTCTTCACAACCATACCATTGTTGGCCCAAGGTCAGCTTAAAACTGGGCTTTTAAAAACTGGTAGGCTTCGCTTAAAATCCAGATTCCCAGCCTTTCTTAAAAAAAAAAAAAATTAAGAGAAAGAAGGAACTGGCAGCCTTGGGTCTACACTCCAACAGCTGGCTAGATTTTAACAAACGTTACCCCTCCTAGGTTTGCCACAATGCCCACTGCTGCCTATTGCATCCCAGAGCTGAGGGGCAATCACCATCTGTTGTCATGTATTTACTGTTAATTTTCTTAGGGCATTGAAATATGTGTCTGTACTCAAAAGCGCCACAAAATAAAAACACAACAAAAGGTAGACAAAAAGGCCACATTTCAAGAAAATTGGGAAAAGGCCCAACACACATTATTCTCCTCATTTGCGATTCCAGCCTGAACCTCCGGGGGAGGAGCACAACGTCTCGTGCCAGAGGTGCCTAGATCGAATCGTGGCTGGGCGGCTCTTTAGCTGTGGAACCGTGGGTGTGTGCTCAGCCTCTTCAAGCTTCCGGTTCCTCACTATTAAAGTACCTAGGCTCGAAGGGGTTTTGGAAATGATTTTAAAAGATAATGCATACAGTCCTGGCCCGGTGGCTCAGTTGATTGCAGCATCATCCCATACACCAAAGGGTTGCAGGTTTGATTCCCAGTCAAGGCACGTACCTAGGTTGCAGGTTTGACCGGCAGTTGGGGTGCATATGGGAGGCAACCAATTGATCTCTCTCTTTCTCTCTCAAGTCAATAAACATGTGCTCAGGTGAGGAAAAAATTAAAAAGATAATGCATTACAAAGAGCTAGACATGGGCCCAGTAGATGTTCAATAAATGCTAGCAGTCATTGTTATCAGTGTTGTCAGAAGCAGCAACACTGGTGGCAGAGAGAACTGGTGGGAACAGAGGAACGTTTTCTCTGTGGAGTCCCTTCTTCCAACAGAAATGGGCTTTATTCCCCTCCCAATTTCTAAGGTCAGAGAAGCGCATACCTTTCAAAAGAAGCAGCTGCACCCTAAAGCTGTCCACACAGACTCCTCTAGAACCACCGAGCACGCAACCAGTTTCTTTACCTTGCAGCTTCACACACCCCTGCCAAGTCTCACCTGTGCTTTCTGCATGCACACTTTTTATCTGGCTTCTCCTGTTCTCTCTGAATAGAACACTGGTCCCAACTCCGCCCATCTGGCAGGTACTTACTCACATTTAAAGACTCTGATCAGACATCAGCACCTAAAAGCCTTTCCTAAATTCTCGGTCAAGGTTCCTGAGCCCCAAATCCCATTTTATATTTGTTCATCTTCCCCACTAGACCACGAGCCCTTCGAAAGCAGGGCACAGTCAGCTCTGTGACCGCAGCCCCAGCCCAGTGCCCAGCAATGGGTGAACACAGCACACAAGCGCGGCCATGCACCTATTCACACCAGCAGGTGATTCTGTAAAGACAGCAGAGCATAAAGGAAAGATGCAGGTCTGGGGGCCAGTGCTGTATCCTGGCTCTGCCACTTAAACTCAGGAGGCTAATCCTGGGCCAGTCCATTTGATTCTCGGAGTTTTGGTTTGTGCAAATGGAGGCCTGGGTTAACAAGATGTACCATGCGGACCCTTGGGAAGAATAGGTAACATTAGCAAAGCAATACAATGCAATATTATCAGCAACCCCCAACCACCCTGTGCCACATCAGATCCAGTACCACAACCACCATCAACAAATCCGCCGCCTTTTCCATCCCCAACTTAACTTGTGACTTTGAACTGTCCCATCTCTTATTTTCCCAACTCCCAACTCCGCACTGAGAGCTCTAAGGAACACAGTGTGGTCATGGGTTCCAAACAAGCCCACCCTGACATAAGGAAATCCATCAAAGGGAAATGTCGCAGAAGGGAGCTAATTGTATGTTCTCTCCGTACTTAAAGAACGTCTAAGATATAGGCTTCAGATATGAAGACGTAAAGCTGTATGTACAATGTGGTTCCAATTGTGTCTAACTAAAATACGTATACCAAAATAGATCCACGGAAACTTGACCAAAGTGTTCAGGGGAGAATGATTATGAGTCAGCAGTATTCATTATTTATACATTTATGTTCCAAATTTTCTCTAGTAATCACATTTTATTTTATGATTAAAAGGCTAAAACTCTATCAAATGGTTAGTAGTGTTTTACTTAGAACAAATAACCAATTAAACAATTGTTGAAACAGGAAATTAATTATTAAAAGTATATAAAGCGATTGGTGATTTGCCTATAGTAGTCTTAGGTCTTTCACAATAATAAATGCAAAACACAGCCTTTTTAAAAATGTCCATGGAACACTTACCAAAAAAGTTGAACAAGTACTATTCCCCCAAAAATACTCAATGAACACCAAAACCCAGAAATTAATCTGTGTCCACAAAGCAATAAAAAGCAAAATCAATAGTTAAAAAATAAATAAAGCCTCAGAATACCCCAATAATTAAGTCTTGGCTAAGGAAGGTAATCCAAACAAATTATGGGCTACATATAAAATAACAGTAACAGCTCTAACATATACCAAAATTTATAGGATTCAGCCAAAGTTGAGCTCAGAGGGGGGAAAAGTTAGCCTTATATAAAATATCTTTAATAAAATAAGAAGGAATGAAAACATGTGAAGTACTCAGTACAAAAAGCTGAAAAAACCAACAAAAGTGATCCTAATCAAAGCAAAGAAAGGGATTAATTTGTAAGCACAAAATAATTAAGAGAAACAAAAAGTAAAAAGGGTAAACTGGGTCAAAAAATATACTATCAGTCCTTTAAAAAGGACTGATAAAAGAAAGACAAACCTCTACCAAACCAAACCAGAGTGAGAGAGAGAACTCAAAACCCAAAATACTATGAGAAAGAGGCTATAAACACAGAGAGATCTTAAACTATTATATTTCCTCTGCAACCAATAAACTGAAAAATACAGAAGAAACTAATGGGAAAAATACAATAACGATTAAATCAAAAAAATAAAATAAAATAAATAAAACAAAAAAAATCAAATTTCAAAAGACCTGACTAAACTGAAAACCTGGGAAGAAATTGGGAAACGCTGCCAATGAGCAACTGGAGATGCAGGAGGAAGCACCCAAGTGTATAGTAAAAAAGCTGTGGTGCATTTACATGACAGGATACTACATGGCTACAAAAAAGAAGGAAATCTTTCCTTTTGTGATGGCATGGATGGAGCTGGAGAGTGTTATGCTAAGTGAAATAAGCCAGTCAGAGAAAGACAAATACCATAATATTTCACTTATATGTGGAAGCTAATGAACAAATTAAACTAACACACAAAATAGAAACACAGGCATGGATCCATGGAACAGACTGACAGCTGTCAGAGGGGAGCAGGAGGGGCACTGGATAAAAGAAGGTGAAGGGACTAAGCAAAAAAAAAAAAGGTATATATATATATACACACACACACACACACACACATACATATACAAACACATGTTTTTATATGTATATAAAAAACATGCAGACACAGAACAGTGTGGTGACAGCCAGGGGGAAAGGGAAGAAGGGGAGGTGGAGGTGGGCAGAGGGGGCTAAATGGGGACGGAAAGAGACTTTGCTTGGGGCAATGGGCACGAAGCAACGTGCAGATGATATTTTGTTTAGCTATCCACTTGAAACCTGCATGGTTTTGTGAACCAATGTCACCCCCAATAAATTCAGTTAAAAAAAAGAAAAAGAAATCCTTTCAAACTTTCACAGAATAATATAAAAGCTAGTCAATAGAATTTAGATTATAGAAAAATATGGGAATTGCCCAGTCTATTTTGGAGCCATAATTCTGCTTCCAAAACAAACATAGACAATGCAAGAAAAACAAAACCAAAAACAAAACAACTTTAGACTTCGATTCCAGCCAGCACAGAGCAACTTTTAGGAAACCAGTGTCCCTGCCAAGAACAACTAGGAGAGCTGCTAAGATACATCACCTGTTCTAAGACATTTAAGAGCCGCAGAGCCAGCCAAGATTTGGAGCACCAAAATCTCAGGGAGAAAAATCCATGGAGGTGTGCTTGACATTCTGCACCCCCGCCTCCCCCCAGGTTATTTACCAGTCTTTCTTGGGTGGGGTTAGATGCTGAAAATCTTGGCAGAAACACACACCAAAAAATACAGAACAGCACATGGAAGCTAAGGAGAGCTTTGCACAGTCTTATAGGGCGAGGAAGATGAAAACTGTGGTTAACACCTATCAAAGTGCTTGAGAGGCCAATCAAGACTTGCGGGTCCAGATGGTGGAATGGAAGGGAGGCAGAAAGAAGCATGCCTTTACCCTGTACCTGCTTTTCCTTCAAAGTATTGATGATACTTTTCTTTAAGATTTTATTTATTTATTTTTAGAGAGAGAGGAAGGGAAGGAGAAAGAGCAAGAAAGAAACATGAATGTGAGAGAGAAATATCGACTGGCTGCCTCTCACCAGCACCCCAACTGGGGACTGTCCCCAACCCAGGTATCGTGCCCTGATGGGGAATCAAACCAGCAACCTTCCGCTTTGCGGGACGGCGCCCAAATAACTAAGCCACACCAGTCAGGGCAAAGTATTGATTCTTAAGCAAAGAAAATGAGAGGCTAATATGCCGAGCAAAAAGAGGCTGAATAGCTGAACTTAGCTTTCAGGAGGCTTGTGTCCTGGGAAATTATTTTTGGAGTTCAGGATCTACTAAGGCAAAAATAAACACCATGGCTTTCTGTTAGGGGAATAATCGGAAGCAGCCAAGCCTTACAAAGACTGCAAACCAGCCTCCGTTTCTGATCAAACTGAGGTTATCTGATGCTTCTCCGCCTGAGGGAGGCCAGGGTAAATCCTCTCAGAAGACAGCCTGGGCAAGTCCTCTTTGCAAGAAGGGCGCATCATCCATGACCTCAACAAATGTCCAGCATTCAGGCACACAAAGAAGTAGGACCCAAATCAGGCCCCTAGAGGACACAAACACTGGAATTATCAAACACAGCCTTTAAAATGTCTGCAAAAAAAATAATGATAATAACCACAAGGAGAAGTGAACCAGAGCAGAATTCTAAAACTAAAAAAACAATAACTGAAATTAACAACTTAATGAATGAGTTTAACAGCATATAAAACACAGATCAAATCAGTAAAGTGAAAGATGACCTATAAGAAAATATCCAGATGGAAACAAGGAGCAAAACCGGGTAGAAATTGCAAACAAGAACATACCAGGCATGGCGAACATGTTGGCAAAGTCTAAAAATGTGTGATAGGTGCCCCAGAAGAGGAAGAGAGAAAGAACAGAGTAGGAGCATTATGTGAGACAATCACCAAGAATCTTCTAAAAATAAAGAGAACATCAACTCGCAAAGATTCCAATCAGAATAAACAAAAAGGAAGTGATACCTAGAAACACCACAGCAGAACTTCAGAAAACCAAAGACAAATTCTCAAAAGTAGACAGATGAGGGGAAAAGAAAAAAGTCACTTTATCTTTTAGAAAAGGGCAACAATAAAACTAACAGGTGAGTTCTCAGTCAGCACAGAAGAGCTGAGAGAAAATAAATGCCAATTAGAATGCTTTATCCCATGGAAATACCTTCTAAAGTGAAGTAAAATGAAAACACCTTCAGATGTATAACAACTCAGACAATCTGCCACCAACCAGTGATGTGCTAGTAAATGTTTCACAACTGGATCCAAAAAAAAGTACTGATTTGTAGCTTCCAATTTCTGTGATATAAATACTCCAACTATGACTGATTTTTAAGCTACCAACGCGACATCACCGAATGTAGCGCTGGAAGGAGTACACATCCAGCTCTCAGGAGCACACCATTGTTACCAGCATAACTTAAAAAAAGAAAATTCCTTAGGAAGAATAAAAATTCTGAAATTTGGAAATGCAAGAAAAAATGAAAATCGACAGAAAAAATAAATAGTAAATATAAATTAATATTCACTGTACAAAATAATACTAATGATATGTCTTCTTTAAAATAAATGTAGAATGAAAAAGTATGACAACATTAACAAAAAAGAAAGAAATGGGGTAAATGGAGCCGATGTTTGCTAAGGTTTAGGAAGTGGTAAAATTCACATTTATGTTAGTCTTTAATAAGTCAAAGAAACGGTACCACAAATATACTGTCAATCAAATTATTATAAAGGGAACACTGCAATGTGGAAAGAATGGCCTTCTCAAGAAATAGTGGATTCCCAACTTTAAAAAAAAAAATTTTTTTTTTTTTTACCCCTATCTCACACCATATACAAAAAAATCAATTCCAGATCCCTCACCTATCTAAATGCAGTAGGTAAAACAACGAATCGTCTAGAAGATAACGTAGGAGAACATTTTCATGACCTTCGGGTAGAAAAACATTTAAAACTAGGACCCAAAAAGCATAAAAGAATAATTTAAACAAAAAAAGACTGATAAACTGGACTTCATTAAAATCAAGAACTTCTGCTTATCAAGACACAAGAGAACAAAAAGGTAATCCACGGATCATGAGAAGATATGTACAACACATATTTCTGACAAAGGATTTGTTTCCAAAATATGAAATCCGCTTTGGCAAAAGTCAGGGCATTTACCTAGATTTCTGGGGAGAACAGACATAGAAGACACTGGGCGAGGGGGTCAGAGTGGGATAATGACAGTAAAGGCACATCTTATACATCAGCTTATATAATCTTCACAATAATCCTTTAAGGCAAGTGCAATTTCTTACCCCTATTTACAGGTTTGGCACAATCCTAGCCTCCAGCATGCACCCAAAAGCCACCACCACTGAGATGCCTGGTTAGGCACAAACTGTAACCAATCCTTGCCAATCTGTGATGCACCAGTGAGGAGGGGACTAACTATATCACAGTCTACTTGGGAAGAGGGGCTGCAAGCAACATGTGCACAGGCTCTATTATGTTTTGACTATATGGCTCTCTGGGGGCTGTATGGACAAGAGTTTGGGATTCAAGACAAATGGAGTTTCAGCCAGGAGCCAAGGCCATCCTAATATCCAAAATTAGGAGCCACTGCCATTAGCAAAGAGGATTTTTTGCAGAGGAACTTTGTAGTTTGGAAAAAGTGCCAGAATCTGAGAGCTGTCACATCCCTCATGACCCACAAAGGGTGGCCTCATGTGGCCAAGAGTAAGGCTGGAAAGAAGGGCAGTCCAGTGTCAGCCCACGTCTCCATGGCTTGTCTGTTGGTGTCACTCTGACCAAGTCGACCTGTATCCTAAGCCCTACTTCCCTTACCTGTACAATGGCAATGAAAAGAGCCCTCCATCGGGGAGGACTCAGCAGGAGAAGCCACATAGAGCCCTGGCATACAGTAGGGGCTCCATAAATGACTCTGTTGGGGTTTTAAAGTTCATCTGGGAGTGTGATGGGTTTTGGCCTCTGTCCTCCCAACTATCAATGACCTAGGAGACCAGTGGTCTCCCAGGGGACCTTCCTACAGCAGGGAAGAGCAGGGTCTCAGAGGGAAAGGTGGACACTGCTGATTGGGTGAGAAGCAGCCTCAGAACTTCACTCCTGACCTCGGGCAGTGGCCCAAGAGCACAACCTGCACTTTCATCGAGTGAGAAGGAAAGGTTAGTTGGTAAGGGGCTCAAACTCTTACTGGCTGCCGACCTCGGCTTCAGTCCTCACTTCCATTCTCGGAGTCTCAGTTTTCTCATCCACATTCTATTTAATGTTTTTTTTTTAAGATGGAAAAATAAGTTAAATGCCTGAGACATCCTGGTTGCTCTGCAAGTGTTGGTACACTTCTGTGTCATCAGCAGGGATGCATGGAGACTGCTTGCATTTGGAGAGCAGAGGTAAGTGTGAATTCTTCCCCTTAACCTACCAAGGACTCTGGGTATCTCAGATCTCTGTGAGGATGAAGAGGAAGGCTCCCCGACCCCTTCACCCCAGAGCCCTCCTCAGGAAGAGGTGAAAGCTGCGGGGAACCACAGCCCACATGCAGCACTCCGCCGTCTGTCAACAGAGAACTGGCATCTGTGGGGAGCGACTTTCAGTGCCTACGACCAAGAAAAGGCATAGCTGTCCCTAATGACCGAAAGGGCCAGGAAAGAAGCTGGTCACAGAGAGCAAAAGCCTGGAAAATATCCTCACCCTCTGACCTGCTAATCCTGCTTCTGGAAACCTATCCTAAGAGAATAATTTTAGTACAGAAAAATGCAAAATATTCATCACAGAGTTATAAAGAAATTACAAACGTATAAACAAAACCCTCCACCATGTAGGAAAAAACTCTCTTAAACAATTATTGCATCAACAGGTAAAGAAATAAAATCACCAATTAATAAGAAAATAGCAATGATGATGATATGGCATGTAATAATCTAGAAGAGAGGAGAAGTGAAACTATAATAATAAGAAAATTATGAAGTGATTTTATTATTAAATAAGAAAGCAATACACTAAATGCGGCAACAATTCAATTCAACAAGTTAGAAAGGGAACAACAAAACAAAACCTAAGAAAAACATAATCGAGGCATTAATAAGGTTAAAACCAGAAATGAATTCATTAAAAACTAAAAAGCAGTAGAATTCAAAAGCTGGTTCTCTGAAAAACACTACTGTAAACAAAAACTACTGCCAACAGGCAAGCCTCTATCTAGCCTAATTAAAAAAAAAAAAAGACAGTATAGAATGAAAAAAGTATTTAATAAAAAATATGGCAGCAACTTAAATATGAGGAGAAATTACTCAAAAATTTAATAAACTTGAAAATTCTCAATGAAATAAGATTTTTTTAATAAATACAAAAGAACACAATTTACTTAATGAGAAATAAGAACATTAAATTAAGCAAAAGCAATAGGTGAATTTGAAAAGGCTGCTATAGAATGCTCTCTGAAACTTTATAAAATGTTCCTGACACAGTAAAAAAGGAACATTTCCCCATTCATTTTATGACATTTAGTGACCTTGACAGAAAAATCTCACAGATTCACATACAATAAAACCACAGCCCAGTGTCACTTAGAAATATACATGAAAATAATTCTAAATAAAATATTTTTACATCACTAGTATAATAAAAGAAAATATACCTGTATCAGCAAAACTTTGTCCCAGAAAAAATAAATTAATATAATCATCATATCCATTAGTGAAAAAAATCACATGATTTCAATAATTTTGAAAAGACTTCTGATAGCATTCCCTGTTTTTTAAAAATAGCAAACTAGGGCCAGAAGAACATTCTTAACCTTAAACTACTAGCAGCATTGAACCTGTGATATAATATAAGCATTTCCATTAAAGTCATGGGTAAGATCCTATCACAACTAGTATTTAACACTAGTAAAGAAATTTAAATGTATTTAACACTGGTAAACAAAACAAATAAAAGACATCAGAGCTCCCATTACCGGGAAGGACAAAGAAATGGACCATTATTTGTTGAAGATAAAATTGGAGAATTAAGCAGAAGAACATAATAACTAATAAGAGTCAAACATATCAGATTTGAAAATAAGTATCCAGTAACCAAAAATATACCCTGTAAAATTAATAAAAAATATAGTATAGAAAGATGTATTCTCAATAATAAAAGCAAAACTGGACAGAACAATATACCTAGGGGGAAAAAATGTAACAAGGAATAATAAAATCCACCTGAGGAAAACAAAAACAATTAGTGAAGGAAATACATGAGATGGGCAAATTAGAAAAAAAAGCCAATTGGTCTATTATGAATGAGCCAGTTCTTCCCAAGTTTAACAATAATTAAATACCATTCCAATCCCAGCTACTAAGATTTTATTTTGCTTGAAAACTGATTTCATAAATCCACATGGAAGACAACTAGGCAATCAACTTTTGAAATATAAGAATAAAAGGAGGGTTTTAAAAATTGGTAAAGAGAAAGTTTAGTCCTAAACAGTGTGATTTTTTTTTTTTTTTTTTTGGCAAGCCCTTCAACAGGAGCTGGCCTCTAATGTGCTCTCTCAGGTAACTGAACGATTTTAACTACTGATTAGAGTCATGACCTATATACCAACTGCATATTATCTCATTTTAAAATAACATGCTAAAAGAATGGCCAGGAAAAAATAATAAATTATAATCATTATAAATATTAGAGTACTTTTGTAATGATGGTCATGAGCATAGCAATGAAATTCTTCTTTTTGATTTTGGATAGTGTTTACTGCTTATGTGGATAAGAAGAGACAGTTACAACCCATCCTCCCCTTAAAAGTAGCAAAACAGACCCTACTCAAGAGTATGAGACAGTACGTGGGAGTAAATGCATAAAATAAAGACTCAGTTGCATTGGAAGAATTGCACTGAAAAAAACAAACACATAAATGTAGAATAATAACAAATTCAGGGATTGCTCCAACCACTTCAAGTCTAAACACACTTGCAAAAGTTTCCCTAAGACCAGGAAACTTCATGGGGAAATTCTAAGATTCCCTGAAACATGTGGGAAAGTCTTGAACTATATTTTTTTCCTTTGAGGTCCTGCCCTAAATTCTAAGAAAATTGACTCAGACTATTCTGAAATTAATAGAGTTATTACAATTACTAGAAATTACTGTCTTAGGGTAAATTAACTGTAGAGGCACAAAGACGCCATTTAGAGATTAGTGCTCCAACGTGAAGACACATTACATTTTCAGGAAAAGGTGAAAATCTATTCACTATAAAGGTGTCACTATTCGCTACACAAAGATGGTTTACTGTGGGACTCCTTTAAAAATAGCAGACTGCCCTAATGCAATTACAATATATCAAACTTGGTAATGCATTCATCTATTATTATACACCTAGGCTAGGCAAGAATTTAATGTCAATAGCAACTGCCCCTAAGAAAGCGGCCTGCTACTTACCCGGGAAAGTGCATTGCCTCAGGTATGTTAAGTACGCTGTCAAAACAGCTGAATTCCTTGCAAGCATCTTCTCACCTAGGCTTCTATTATTGGCAGGGGGATAAAAATCTTATAAACTAAATAGATCACTAACTACAACACTGGGTATTTAATGCAGGAAGAATGAAATGAGAGCAAGAAGACTCAGAGGTGACCAGTTATCCTGGGCTGTAGTTTCAAAATCATAGAATACAAAATGGTAGAAATCATAATTCCAATCCATCTCCCAGGAGCTATGTGACTCAGCCACTGTGAGCTTCTGTTTTCTTATCTATAAATTTGGGTTCATCAGAGCATGTATCTATGCCCAAGGGTTGTAATATTAAAACCCACACAGGGCTTAATAAGGAGTCTGCTACCTAGTAAAGGTACCATAAATGTTGATGGTGGTGGTTTTGATGGTTATTATTTAAATCATTGTCAACTTTATCTGAGTTCTCAATATAAGTGGCTCTCAAGCCCCTCCCCGCCCACAGAACAGAATCATCCATGGAAGTTTTTTTTAATCCTCACCTGAGGATATGTTTATTGATTTTAGAGAGGGAGAAAGAAGGGGAGAGAGAGAGAAACATCGATGTGAGAAACATCCATCAGTTGGCTCCCCTACATGCCCCCACCAGGGATCAAACCCACAACTTAGGTCCTATAGAACTTTTTAAACACATCTATACAGAGACTACATCTTTTGCAATTGTTGACTCAGTTGATTTGGAGCCTTTTACAAGGCTATTGCCACTGTATTTTTAAAACCCCACAGGTGACTTAAATGTGCACCTCCATTTTGGAACCCGAATTTTAGGAAAGCAGACTCAAAACATTTTGAGATTCAAAGGCTATGTCCATTGTCCAGGGATGCCAAGAAGAAAGATGGTTCAAATGAACTTCAGAAAGGCCCCCAGAGTGAAATCCTAACCATGCAAGTGCAGGCAAGCCCGAGAAAGAGGGGTAAAAAAGTACCCAAGGAAGAATGTGGCTGTGCAAGGAGGTGAGCTTGGACACCACAAGGCTACGAACTGAAGGCAGAAGAAGCTGAATAAAACTATGGTCAGGAACAGGTGGCAACGTCAAGACCCAAAAGGAGCTCGTAGCTACCAAGTTGTTAGTATCAAGTCATTTCAGACCACAAGGTAATACAGAGAAGGCCACTCACCACTTGGGAGTGATACTACGGTCATACCAAATAAAACTATTATTCACAGATTCTGTATTGCAAATTTGCCTACTCGCTAAAATGTATTTCTCACTCCTAAAATCAACACCCAAGGGATTTCGTGGTCATTCAAGGATGTGTGAAGAGCAGGAAAAAAACTGAGTCGTCCAACATACACATGTTCCCAGCTGAGGCTGAGCGAGGCAACATCTGCCTTCACAGTTCAGCTCTCATGCTGTAAACAAGTGTCCTTCTGCTGTCTATTTAATGCCATGTTTTTCACATTTGTGTGCTTTTTGTTGGTAATTTCACTGTTTAAAATAGCCCCCAGGTGCAGTGTTGAAGTGCTATCTAGTGTCCCCAAAAGCAAGAAGCCTGTGATCAGCCTTATGGAGAAAATACGGGAGTGAGTTAGATGAGCTTTCTTCAGACATGAGTTCAATGTTAATGAATCAACAATATGTATTAAATACAGTGTCCTTGAACAGAAACACACATAAAACAAGGTTATGTGTTGATTTGATGACAAAAATATGACCAGAGGCTCGCAAGAATAAAACCCTGTATTTCCCCTAGGGAAATGGTTCAGTATCAGCTAATTCCATGTTCATAGTGGCTTTATAAAGGACCTAATGACCGTGACTAACAAGCACTGCAAATATTGAGAATCAACTGTAGCCACTCAAAACCTCATTTGCTTTCATCATCTCCAACAAAGACTAGGACCTTCTCATCCAAAAGAGTAAAACAAAGTCAAAGTAAGGGAACACTAAGCCACTTTAAATGTTTCAGACCTCTGAGCTCAGATTAATTACACTCTTGAGTTCCAAAATAATGCAGATTAATTCATTCAACAAACACTTACTGAAACATAATGCTGGGTGCCGAGTCTAGGGATACAGTGGCGAGGATGAACGAAAATCGCTACATCGCACTATTTTTAAAAACCTTATTTTTTTTAAGAAACCTTATTTAGTTTTCTAAAATAAGGACTTTTAAAGGAAAACATAGTATTTCAAAGAGTGTTAAAAACTAGGGAAAAAGGCAAAATAGAGAAGGGGGTATCAAGTGAGAAAGGGGTATTGAAAATGAAATAGAATACCCAGGAAAAGCATGGGGATATAAGAGAAATAAAAGAAACAAGTTATAAATATTGAAAATGACAGGACAAATTACAGTCTTTAAATGTGGTGTGACTTAGTATGTTTAAAAGTGTGAAATATAAGTATTCAATTAAAAATAAGCATTTATTATATATAATATAGTAAGTCCTCAACACTGTTGGTAGGTTATGCAACTTTAAGCAAAACGATGCGTAAGAAACCAGGTTCAGCACTGGCTAATTGATACCCACAAGGGTTAAGTTCCTATGGCATCTCGTCAGCATTATAGCAAAAGGATCCTGAACAAAACAATGTTATCTGAGGACCTGCTGTATATAAAAATCACTTACTTTCCCATATTCCAGCAACAGCCACTATAAAACATGATTTTAAAACATTTTTACACAGTAGCCTCAAAAGCTATACACTACCTAAGAACGGCCTTAACAAGAAATATCCATGACCTATATAAAGACAACTGCAAAACTGTTCTGAGAGATATAAAAAGAGATTTGGAACAATGGAGCAAGGTGCCGTATTCCAGAGAGGATGACTGAAGAGAACTAAGTATCAAAATCTCCTCAAATTACATTTTAAGAATGATGCAATTCCAATCCTTATCCCAATGAGAGAACAGAAAATCTTTTATTAGAAGAATAATTAAAAGAGACAAGCGTTATCGATACCAAAATATTTATACTGATGAAAAGGGTGTGTTGCTAGGACAAGAACACACAGAGCTACAGGATAGGATGCGGGGGCTGAAAGCTCGCTGGTGGTACATTTACGCACTGTAGTGAGGTACCAGTGAGGCATATGGTCTTGGATGTATGGCATAGGACTCATCTCCATCAGTGGGGAAGAGATTTAGTAAATAAATGGACCGGGATAACTGGTTAGTAACAGGGGATAGGATGCATTTAGCTCCTCATACAATATGCCTGAATTAATTCCATACCAGTTATACACCAAGGAAAACTAAATGAATATTGCATAAATGATTCCTTAATGTTCTCCTGGTTTTTATCTTACTCCACAGGATGAGCAAAAGGGCAAAGTGTCAGTCTGGTAACAAGGAATAATCCACACACTATTATGATGATTATTTCCCTTTGGAAATAGAAGAATTAAAAAAAAATGTCATCTGCCTTTAGCATCTGATAGTATATTTTCACTTAAATGCACAATGAAACAGAGATCATTTTGTCATAGTCAGAAGACTATTATTCTGATCCCCCTGAATAAATAAAGTAGTGGGACCCATCTATATCCCATGTAGGCTTGAAATTCTCAAGCTAGGTTTTGAGAAGTGAGGCAACAACATGCCAGCCCGGGGTTCAAATGGAAAAGGTTGGGGCACATGCCAGATGTTTTCTGATGGAAATGACATGAGGGGGTGGGGACAGTGGGGAGAATGGGAGGCACTCTTAAGAAAACTGTGGCCCTGCCAGGAACTGTGGTGGTCTCACTACGCACCTTGCTGTTTCAGGGATGCTCTGGGGACCAATTTCACTCTGAAAACTCCTCCCATCAAAATGAAACAAGCAACTGAAAAGGGAGTCTCTCGGCAAGGCCCAACACCCCTCAACCCAACACCCAACTGGGGTCCTAAGGGAGCGCTTGGACTGGGCGACGCTGGCCTTGGTGCTGAGGGTGGGGGAAGGGATGGGCAGGCAGTAGGTATCATCTCTACCTTGTCATCTCTACCATATCTTCCTACAGAGCCTAATAAATAGGCCTCTTTGCCTTTTTACCAGTCTGGTGTCAAGGGCTCTCAGCAAAGAAGCTCACTGCAAGGCGGGCCAAGTGAAGTCTCTGTAAGCTTGTCCGTATCACACTCTACATCCATCTAACGTTCATCTAATTCCCAGTGGCAGGAGGTTTCTAACTTTAAAAATGATGGAAGAAATGACAGAAGGCACAAGAAATAGACTTAACTACATAAAGGCTGTAAAACAATTATTAAAAAGCAAAAAAGATCAAATGTTTTCAGCAATCTGACAAAGATCTGAAATGCCTAACATGAAAAACATACAAATCTATAAGAAAAGTACTTATACCTCAATTTAAAAATAATAGGCCTGCTGTGGGAAAGAGTCTGGCAGCTCCTCAAAAAGTTAAATAGAGTTACCATATGACCTAGCAATTCCACCGCTAGGTATGTGCCAGAGAGAACCGAAAACCTAAATCCACAAAAAAACTTAATAGTAATACTCAATGATTAATGAAGTCAGCATTCTCCAATGTTGGTAATGAGAGTCAACATTATTGCCTTTCTAGGGGAAGAAAAAGGAGTGCAGCAAATACCAACGCTTTTAAAAATAACCCAATCTCAACACAGCCCAGTGAGATAGGTACTGCTCTTACTTAACCAAGAGATGCAGAAATTGCCCAAGACAACACAACTCATGGAGCTGACTGCAGGTAGATCACATATTTAACTGCAGATTCTGAGTTCTAGAACACAAGGTAAAACTGTTGCTCCAGAAAGAAGTCTTAAAAAGCAACACTGCAAAGCAGAGAGGTAACATTTGAAACTTAAATAGAGAATTAAGGATGAAGTACCAACCACGCAATCTTTGCAGGTATATATCATAACAAAACATTCAGTAAGCACTTATTATAGGCCAGTACTGTTGGTTTTTTCTTTTACATTGACTAGCTTATTTAATCCGTACAGCAACCCTAAGAAGCAGGTACCATTATTATGCCCATTTTGCAGATGAGTAAACTGAGGCAGAGTGGTTTAGAAAACCTGTTGATGGTAACACAGATACTCCATGGCACAGCTGGGGTATGGATCTATCCATGCGGCCCCAGAGCTTACCCATTCGCCCTCACACACACTACACTGCCTCTCATGCTATCCTGAGGGCAGAGATAAAGGTCTATCTTCAACATAGGACTTTTAGTCAACTATGCAACAAATACATAGATGAATTTTTCTTTGCCTCCCCAATTACCAAAAACCATATCAAGTAATACCCCAATGATACTTTTGCGTATTACTTTTCAAAGAACTCTCTAAGCATATTTTACTTTAGACAGGTTTAATATACTAAGTTATGTTTCTCAGGGAAGGAGAGCTTCATTTATTACTTTTAACAGGTGTTTCGTGACATAGGGAGAATACCTGCAGCCAATTATTCTGGGATGTGGCTTTCACTGCATACAAAGTCCACTATGCAACTGTATTTGCAGGAAATGATCAAAAATAAAGGACCATGAGGTGGTCATAAACTATGAACACCCAGTGCATATTTTTCCTCCACCGAGTGGGAAAAAACAACTTGGTTCATAACCATTTCTTCCATGCCCGAAACACCCCCAGAGACTTTTCAAACATGGCAGAAGAGGCCTGAGCAGTGGAAGTGGTTGAGGCTACTCTCATGCACAGTCACACAGTCTACACAGTCACAGGATGCTAAAGGACCAGATGCTGGCTGGTGCCAAAGAATTCATTCCAACATTTACTGCGTGCCTGCTACATGCCAGGCAATGGAGGACCTTGAGCTTTCACTAAAAGGTAGGAAAAGGAGCTGCAGCTGCAGTTGTCACCACATGCCACCATATTCCATATCCAGGGAATAGAAGTTTGGCCCACCTTCTCCATACCCAGGGCTTTGTGAGTGCCACACACATAACATGAGTTAACTCAGTTAGTCTTCCTATCAATCCCACAACATCCTGCCACCATAAACACAGGAAGAAATCCTCAGCAGAAATTGGAAGCTCCCAGTCATGTCAACCCTTCTGACTGCAGCTCCTTCTGCTAATATGGCAAAGCAAAACAGCAGGCAGTATATGGGTAAATTCCAGCTTTCTTTTATCTCAACCTGAAAGATCTGAGCAGGTACCAATACTTCTACTGATAGAATCTTAGCTGAATTCCTAAAACTGAAAAATATAAGCATACCTTTACATAGATAAAGGCACTGGAAAAAATAATCACGCATATTTGCACAGATGAAACTAAGGACAGTAAACTTAGGAATCCGATTTCTCTCTTCCTAGTACAACAGTATTTTAAAAATTTCATCAGACTTTATAAATTATACAACATACGCAGTCTCTCCAGAAAAAGTGCAGCCATTGTTAATATGAAAAGAATGGTTTGTGCAACATCGATGTAACCTCACAGCCAAGGAGAGTGGACTAGAATGTGCAGGTATGAACAATGACGACTTCACTGTACTAGTCAATGGGGGTGTTACATGCTGTTGAGTGAGCATGTGTACTGTGTGGCTGTCGCATTCAAAATGACAGAGCAAGCAGAGCAATGAATCTGCATCAGATTTTGCATTAAGCCTGAATATTCCTCTGTGGAAACTACTGGGATGATTCAGAAGGCTGCAGCGATGGGCAACTGGTGACTGGCAGCTTCATCACAACAATGTGCCTGTTTATGCATCACAGTCTTGTGTAGTTTTTTTTGCAACACATTGTATCACCCAGGTGGCTCAGCCCCCCTACAGGCCAGATTTGGTGCCCTGCAACTTCTGGCTTTTCCTAAAACTAAAATCACCTTTGAAAAGAGATTTCAGACCATCGATGACATTCAGGAAAATACCACGGGCAGCTGATGGAGACTGGGAGAGCTGTGTGAGGTCCCAAGGTGCCTACAAATATGTACATTGTTTCTTGTATCTTGTATCTTCTTCAATAAACGTCTCGATCTTTCATATTACATGGCTGGATACCTTCTGGATAGGCCTCATATATTCTCAATAATATTAAAAATACCATCACCATGAAAAGGCAAGAAGAGTTTAAGAATAAATGCAAAAATATTAAAACAAAATGGATGTTTCTATGTTCTTTAAATTATAAAGTACCAGGTTTTATATAAACAATGAAACTACATTTTTTAGGTTTTGGATTTTACTTTTTTAATTTAATATTCATTGTATTTTTACATTACCTTTTAGTCCCCTATACACTCCTCCCCCAGCAATCACCACACTGTTGTCCATGTCCAGGAGTCATTTTCCCTTCTTGCTCAGTCCCTCCATCCCCTAACCTTTCCCCCACAGCTAGCTGTCATCTGCTCTACATCTATGGATCTGTTCCCATTTTCCTTGTTCACTTTGATCAGCAGGTTCCACATACAAGTGAAATCGTATGGTATTTGTCTTTCTCTGACTGGCTTATTTCACTTAGCATGATGTTCTCCAGGCCCATCCATATTGTCACAAAGGGTAAAATTTTGTTCTTTTTTATGGTCTAGTAGTATTCCATTGTGTAAATGCCCCATGGCAGTTTTATCCACTCATCTACTGATGGACACTTGAGCTGCTTCCAAATCCTGGTGACTGTAAATAACGCTGCAGTGAACATCAGGGTGCTTATGTTCTTTCAAATTTGTGTTTTGGGTTCCTTCAGATATATTGCCAGAAGGGGGGTTGCTGAGTCAAAAGGCAGATCCATTTTTAATTTTTTGAGGTGTCTCCATATGGCTTTCCACAGTGGTTGCACCAGTGTGCATTCCCACCAACAGTACAAAAGAGTTCCCATTTCTCCACATTCTCGCCAGTATTTGTTGTTTGTTCATTTATTGATGATAGCTGTTCTCACAGGTGTGAAATTGTATCTCATTGAGGTTTTAATTCGCATTTCTCTGATGATTAGCGATGTTGAGCATCATGGCATATGTCTATTGGCCATCTGTATGTCCTCTTTGGAGAAGTGTCTATTAAAAAATGGCCCATTTTTTAAATGGGGTTTTGGGGTTTTTTTGGTGTTGAGTTTTGCAAGTACTTTGTAAATTTTGGATATTAACCCCATATCAGATGTATCGGCAAACGTGTTTTCCCATTCTGTTGATTGTCTTTTTATTTTTTTGATGATTTCCTTTGCTGGGCAAAAACTTTTTGGTTTGATGTAGTACCATTTGTTTATTTTTTCTTTTGTTTCCCTTGCCTGAAGAGATATATCCAACAAAAAATTGCTACAAGCAATGTTCGAGATTTTGTTGCCTATGTTTTCGTCCAGCATTTTTATGGTTTCAGGTATCAAATTTAAGTCTTTGATCCATTTTGAATGTACTCTTGTGTGTGGTGTAAGAAGGTGGTCTAGTTTCATTTTTCTGCATGTGTCTGCCCAATTTTTCCAACATCATGTATTGAATAAACTATCGTTAGCCCACTGTATGTGCTTGCTTCCTCTGTTGAATATTAATTGACTATAAAGGTGTGGGTTTATTTTTGGACTCTCTATGCTGTTCCATTGATCTATGTATCTGTGTTTATGCCAGTACCATGCTGTTTTGATTACTATGGCCTTATAGTATAGTTTAATATTAGGTAGCATGATTCCTCCAACTTTGTTCTTCTTTTTGTTGCTATGTGGGGCCTTTTGTGGTTTCATATAAATTTTTGAAATATTTGTTCTAGTTCTGTGAAATGTCATTGGAATCTTGACAGGAATTGTGTTGAATCTATAGATTGCCTTGGGTAATACAGATATTTTAATGATGTTTGTCCTCTCCACTTATTTGTATACTCTTCAGTTTCCTTCTTTAGTGTCTTATAATTTTCTGAGTACAGGTCTTATACATCCTTGGTTAGGTTTATTCCTAGGTATTTTATTCTTATTGAAGCAACTACGAATGGGATTGTTTTCTTAATTTCCCTTTCTGTTAGTTCATTATTGGTGTACTAAATGCAACTGACTTTTGGATATTAACTTTGTATCCTTTGCTAAATTGACTTATCAGTTCTAGTAGCTTCTTGGTAAAATCTTTGGGGTTCTCTATGTACAGAATCGTGTCATCTGTGAAGAAAGAGTTTTACTACTTCCTTCCAATTTGGATGACTTTTATTTCTTCTTCTTGTCTGATTGCTGTGGCCAAGACTTCCAAGTACTATGTTGAATAAGAGGTGAAAACGGACATCCCTATCTTGTCCCCAATTTTAAGGGGAATGCTTGTAGTTTTTGCCCATTGTGTATGATGCTGGCAGCGGGTTTGTCATGTATGGCCTTTATTATGTTTAGGTATGTTCCCTCTATTCCCACTTTGCTAAGAGTTTTTATTATAAATGGGCACTAGATTTTATCGAATGCTTTTTCTGCATCTATTGACATGATCATGTGGTTTTTATCCTTCATTTTGTTTATGTGGTGAATCACATTTATTGATTTGAGAATGGTGTACCAACCCTGCATTCCCAGAATAAATCCTACTTGATCATGGTGTATGATCTTTTTGATGCATTGCTGTATTCAGTTTACTAATATTTTGTTGAGGAGTTTAGCATCTATGTTCATCAGAGATGTTGGCCTATAATTTTCTTTCTTTGTAGTGTCTTTATCTGGTTTTGGAATTAGGATAATGATGGCCTCATAAAATGAGTCTGGGAGGCTTCCCCCCTGTTGAATTTTGTGAACTAGTTTGAGAAGCAGCGGTGTTAGTTCTTCTTTGAATGTTTGGTAAAATTCCCCTGTGACGCCATCCAGTCCAGGACTTCTGTTTGTTGGGAGTTTTTTGATTACTGCTTCAATTTCACTAGGTTCAATCTGTTTATTCAGATTCTCTGATTCCTCATGATTTAGTTTTGGAAGATTGTATGTTTCTAAGAATTTATCCATTTCTTCCAGGTTGTCCCATCTGTTGGCATATAGTTGTTCATAATATTTTCTTACAGTCCTTTGTATTTCTTTGGTGTCAGTTGTTATTTCTCTTTCATTCTTGATTTCACTTATTTGGGTCCTTCTTTTTCTTGATGAGTCTGTTTAAAGGATTGTCAATCTTGTTTATCTTTTCAAAGAACCAGCTTTTGGATTCATTGATCTTTTGTACTGTCTTTTTAGACTATTTCATTTATTGATCTTTATAATTTCCTTCCTTCTACTTACCTTGGGCTTTGTGTCTTGTTCTTTTTCAAGTTCCTTTAAGTGTGAAGTTAGATTGTTTGTTTGAGCTTTTTCTTGTTTTTTGAGGTAGGCCTGTAATACTATGAACTTCCCTGTGAGGGTTATTTCCCCAGTGTCCCACAGATATTGGATTGATGTGTCCTCATTTTCATTTGTTTCAAGGTATCTTTTGATTTCTTCCTCAATCTCATTGTTGACCCACTCATTGTTTAATAACATGTTATTTAGCTTCCATGTCTTTGTGTGTTTTTCAGTGTTCTTCTTATGACTGATTTCTAGTTTCATAGTATTGTGGTCAGAGAAGATGCGTGATGTGATTTCAATCTTCTTAAATTTACTGAGGTTTGTTTTGTGTCCTAACATGTGGTCTATCCTAGAAAACATTCCATGTGCACTTGAAAAGTATGTATATTATGCTACTTTGGTGTGAAATGCTCTGAATATACCAATTAAATCCCTTTGATCTAAAGTCTTGTGTAAGGCTGCTGTTTCCTCGTTAGTTTTCTGTCTGGAAGATCTATCTACTGAAGTCTATGGGGTGCTAAAATGCCAACTATGACTGTGTTTCTGTTGAACTCTCCCTTTATGTCCAACAAGATTTGCTTTACATATTTAGGTGCTCCTGTTGGGTGCATAAATGTTTACTAGGGTTATATCCTCTTGTTGGATTGTTCCCTTTATCATTATATAGCGCCTTTCTTTGTCTCTTACGATAGCCTTGGTTTTAAAGTGGATATTTTGTCAGTTATAAGTGCTGCTACCCCAGCTTTTTTTCTTTTCTATTTGCATGAAATACCTTTTTCCATCCCTTTACTTTTACTCTGTGTGTATCTTTTGATTGTGTGGGTTTCTTGGAGGCAGCATAAATATGGGTCTTGTTTTCTTATACGTTCAGCTACCCTCTGTCTTTCGGATGGAGCATTTAAGCCATTTAAGTTTAAGGTGATTATTGATAGGTATGTATGTAGTACCATTTTATCGTTAGACTGTTTTCTTGGTGTTTTTTCTCTTCCTCTTCTTCTCCTTCTTCAAGCAAGTCCTTTAACATCTGTTGCAGTACTGGTTTGGTGTTAACAACCTCCTTTAGCTTTTTTGTCTGAGAAACTCCTTATTTCTCCTTTGATTTTAATTGATAGGCTTGCTGGGTAAAGTGGCCTTGGTTGTAGGTCCTTGCTTTTCATCACCTTGAATATCACACCACTCCCTTCTGGCCTGAAATGTTTCTGGTAGGTAATGCGATGACAGTCTAATTTGCGCTACCTTGTATGTAACTACCTGCTTTTCTCCTGTGGCTATTAGGGCTCTCTCCTTGTCTTTAAGCCTTGTCATTTTAATTATGATGTGTCTCAGTGTAGGTCTCTTTGGGTCCAACTTGTTCGGGGTTCTCTGAGCTTCCTGGACTTGTATGTCTTTTTCCTTCACCAGATTAGGGAAGTTTTCAAGTCCTATTTCTTCAAATATGTTCTTGATCACTTGCTCACTCTCTTTCCCTTCTGTTATTCCCATGATGTGGATGTTGTTCCACTTCACGTTGTCCAAAATGTTTCTTAAGTTCTCCTTATATTTTTTAATTCGTTTTTCTTTTTGCTGCTCTGCCTGGGTGTTTTTTCCTACTTTGTCTTCCAAATCATTGACATGATCCTCTGCTTCATCTAACCTACTGTTTATTCCTTCCAGTGTATTATTTATTTCAGATATTATATTCTTTATTTCTGACTGGTCCTTTTTTATGGTTTCTATGTCTTTTTTCATGCTTTTGAGTATCCTTATAATCATTACTCTAAACTCTCTGATAAATTGCTTATCTCCATTTCATCTAGTCATTCTTAGGGCGAATTCTCTTCTTCTTTCATTTGGGGTCTGTTTCTTTGTCTTCCCATTTCGGCTGCTCCTTTGTATTTTCCACATTAATTGTTAACCTAATTGGTTGTTAGACTGATGAGTTGTTAAACAAATCAAGCTGTAATCAGCAGACTGTCATAAGCTCCACAGGGTGGGGCAGAGTAATTCCCGTGGGGGGAGCTCCTGCTTGCCCTCTGGCTGAGGCCACTTGAAGAGGAATTCTCTACCTGAGAAAGATGGCTTCTGCAGTAGGGTGGGTGACTCAGCAGTACAGGGATCCTAGTTGCTGTTGTTTCAGTTCTCTTCCCAGCCACCTACCCTAGACTCTCCTCAAGCATCTCTAGTCCACTCTACCCTCCCTCTGCTGAGCCCATGGTAAGTGGCTGTTAAAGATATTTTGTACATTGGCCCTTTAAGAGGCTCTCTGTGTCTCCAGCCTTCTTTCCCTGACAGACTGGATGTTATCTGGGCTCCTTTCCAGCTCTGGTGCTGTAGGATGGGGAGCCCAGCTTGGGGTTTAGGCTAGACACTTCTCAGGGAAACCCCACAGCCACTGAAATATCTCTCTGGACCTTCAGCTGCCACCCACGGGAGCACAGACAGCCCTCTTATGTCTCTGCACTCCCTACCAGTCATGTTGTGGTGAAGTGTTTTCTTCTGTCTGCCCATGGCTATTTGAAACTATTTTGCAAAACAAATGAAGTCAGCAGTGGTCACTGCAAAAAACTGAATGAATGAATTAGAAGACTAGCTAAAAACAATTATGTGAGAAATAAAAAGGAATTAAAAAACAATGACCAAAATGATAGAAATATTGAGGGTATATCCAGGAAAAAAAAAAATATATATATATATATATATATGAAGAAAGTAATAACCAATCACAGAATTTTGAAGGACTTCACTACAAATCAAAAACCTAGGTACAAATCTATGTTAGTGAAAACTACACACCAGATATGTACTTCTGAAACTTACTAATTTAAAACAAAAAACAAATATTACAGAAAACCTAAAGAAAGGTTATTAATTTTTTAAATCATGTTAACATCAGACTTCTCCACACCATGGTTTTCAAAGAAATAAATGTACAACAAAATCTTTACCACCAGCCAAGATAAATACTGTTCATGTGGAAAAATAAAAACTACATTTTTCATTTTCAGATTTGCAAGAGTCTGGAAAGTACATCACCCATTCTTCCTGAGGGAAAAAGGGGATTATACCACTGACCAAAATGTGAACTAAAATAATAAATTTTTTTAAATGGAGTAGATATGCCGTCAAATAATTCATGATAAGCAAAGGTAAAAATTATATTCAATGCCTAATTCTTGTAAATATAGCTATAGAAAAGTTAAATTTACTCTTTCTTTAAATAAGATATAATATTTAAAAACCTTTAAAAACAAATATAAAATCTCCAGTTATTACAACAAAAACCACGGGGGCGGGGGGGCGGCATGGAGGTGAATCATACATAAGCCCTGACTGGGTGGCTCAGTTGGTTGGAGCACTGCCCCATACACCAAAAGCTTGCGGGTTCGATTCCTGGTCAGGGCACATGCTTGAGTTGAGGGTTCGATCCACAGTCAGGGCATGTACAAGAGGTAACCAGTTGATGTTTCTCCCTCACATCAATGTTTCTCTCTCTCTTCCTCCCTTCCTTTCTCTCTAAAAAATCAATAAAAACATGCTCACATCAGGATTTTTTTTAAAAATCACATATAAGACAACCACTAAAAATTTTGTTTCATTCTTGACAAAGCAATATAGAAGAATAAGAGAATTTGGAAGATATTGGCCAATTACCAAGCGAGGAACTGGTAGAAAATTGAAAGCCTGGGATTGAATCTGGGATTGAGCCATGGATTGGAGCCATGGTAGGGTATTTTCTGAACCAGAAGAGCCAACTGAGAGTATGACAAAAGTTGGACCTACTGCGAATTTGTATTGGGACCCTAAAGGGCTGTTGTTTACCTATTTACCTAAAGGGTACACAGTAAGTAAACTAGCCTCGTGAAGGCCATTGCAGAGCTTTGATTCATCTGGATGGCCCAGAAAATCTCCATCCCGGTAAGTGGTTCAAGATCATCCTTTATTTCCCCAGTGTCTGACAAAAGCAGATGAAAATGCTATCTAGAAAAATTAAAATCATTCTAGGCCTCAGTTTAGTTCTACAAATATTTATTTTCAAATACAATTCTAAAAACACAATCAAAGATAAACAGACACAAAAGAAGAGAAGCTATTAATGAGAACTGGCAGAAATACCAGACAGTACAAACAGAACTACAGGGGTACCAGATATTGAAATGTCCAAAAAAAAAATTATGCTCAGCATATTCAAGGAGCTAAAAAACAACACTGAGAATCTCAATATAAGAAATGGTAACTGAAAAATTACACACCACATTTCTAGAACTAAAAAAGACAGTCCCCAAATTTAAAGTCCCAAATTTAGAGAAAGAGTTTTAAGACAAAGTAGGGACAGATGATTAAATAATTAACAAATTGGAAGGTGAACTGGAATATTACAAGAATGAAACAATACAATGATTAAGAGACAAAGAGGACACAATGAAGGGGCTTAACATGCATTTAAATGGAATAGCACAAGGAAGAGGAAGAGCAGGGAGGGAGAGATGGGCTAAGCATCCTCCTAAATTGATGAAATAGATTCAAGTAGCCCAATAAATACCATGCCTGACAGAAGATCACGGAATAGCATCTTTAATCCACTGAAGGAAATAAATAATTGCAACCTGAGAATTCCTTACTCAATGAAAAATATCCTTCAAGAATGAATGTAAAATGA
This sequence comes from Mormoops blainvillei, assembly GCA_004026545.1. Lineage (NCBI taxonomy): Eukaryota > Metazoa > Chordata > Mammalia > Chiroptera > Mormoopidae > Mormoops > Mormoops blainvillei. The sequence continues at coordinate 57,615 of PVJD01006970.1, read as the reverse complement.
AAATATTTAGACAAACAAAAATAAAGAAAAATTATTATCGTTAGTCCCCACGAAAGGAAATAATTAAGAATGTTCTCCAGAAAATAAGTTCAGATAAAGTGCTGGAGAACAAGGAAAGAATAAAGGCCACAAAAATGGGAAATAAGGGAGAGTCAAAATAACAATAATAATGTCCTACAGATTTTAAAATATACAGAAATAAAACACTCAAAAACAATAGCATCTAAGATAAAAGCTTGAGGATAAAGACTTCTAAGGCCTCTGTATTGTCTGGAAAGAGTGTAAAATGCCAATCGACATTAGAATTAAATGAACTGTGTATGTTGTAATCTCTAGAGTAACCAACTAAATGAAAAGGAAAGTAATAGAAGGAAAGTGAGATACTAAACTTTTCTTAATAAAATGGCAAGAAGGAAGATAAGAATATAGAATAGGTAGGATAAAGACAATAAACACAGTAAATGAGAGTTTTAAACCCAAATATGCATAATTATATTAAATATAAATGGTCTAAACATGATAGTAAAACATTATGGTTATCAGACTGATTTTTCAGATTGTATTTTTTGAAAACCTAATTGCATGCCCTGTACAAAGACACATATAAATCATATGAAAATAGAAAAGTTGAAAGTTAAATGATAGAAAGTAAACACCATGAAAACATTATTGAAAGAATATAGTATATCTCTATTAATATCAGACAAGGCTTTCTTTAAAGCAGAAAGCTTTACCAGAGTTAAGAAGATGGATTCTTTTATAATGGTACAAAAGGTCAATTTCCCAGGAATATATACAATTATAAATCTGTATGCAACTAATAACATAAACTCAAAATATATAATGTAAAAACTGGCAAAACTGTATCAAAATATGAAAAATGAAAAAATTATGAGAAGTAGACATATCCACAATCAAACCAGAGATTTTCATACAGAGAACACTAAATGTATAATCATTCCCAACAAAAACAAAACAAGAAAGCATGATACACAGAAAATATAAAACATTATGTCATAAATAATTTCAAATATATCAGCATTCAGAATAAATATTATCTGTATTCAATGACATGAAAACCTGTATGATAGGTCTGTAAGGAGACTTTGAGACCTCAAACTACCTTTCATCTTATGACAAAACCAAAAAAGGATCTAAGGAATTTACTTGATATAATTAATCAGCTTTATTTAATAGATATATATCTTAATTATCAATATATATCTGTTTATAATATAGATATAAAATTTTGTGCTCTCCAGAGACTATGCATTTTATAAATATTAATATAAAATTGATCACATATGAAAGTCACAAATACTCAATAACATTGCAAAAAGGAGTTAAATAAATGCCATGATCTCTGATCATAGTGTATAATACCTTGAAGTTAAAAACAACAAAAGAACTAAAACATAATACATTCACTCGTATGTGGAATATAAAACCAAAAGTAACAAATGAACAAATTAAACAAATAAAAACAAGCTCAAAGACACAGACAACAGACTGGTGATTACCAGCAAGAAAGAGGGTGGCAGGAAGGCAAATTGGGTTAAGGGGGTCAAATATATGGAAACAGAAGGAAACCAGACTTCGGTGCTCAGCATACCAAAGAGTATACAGGTATAGAATTATAATGTTGTGTACCTGAAATTTATATAGCATTAGCCAATGTTACTCCCAATAAATTTAATTTTTAAAATAATATTATTAACTTGATTATATGAAAATTTTTAAACAGCCTTCTAAAAAACTCTTCGATAAAAGAGCAAATTGCAACTGAAAATACATTTTATTTAGGAAAAAACATCAATTAGAAGACTATTTAATAAAACTTCTGTAGTTAAACCAATACTCTGAAAAAAAATCTTAGCTAGGAAATGTTTTTCTTTTTTACTTTCAAATACTGAATGTGAAAATAAGTAAGTTAAGTGTTCAACTCAAATAGCTAGAATATTAAGAACAAATTAAGCATAAAGAAAGTGTAAATATTTTGGAAATAAAGTTGAATATATGAGTACACTAGGACCCAGAATTTCCACATTATACTATCATGGTTACTCACTGGCATGGATGTGCAAATAATATTCTATCAACACTGTTTTTAATAGCAAAGCATGAAAAGGAAACAAGAAACTTAAATAATTCCAAATGTCCATCCACAATAGAAAGATAAATAAATTCCATACATTTGCATATCTTATATTTGCATATTATGTATTGTGTATTGTATTTTTAATATTTTGTGTATTTATATATACATACATATATTCATATATTCTTATAAAGAAATGTTATAGTCTAATAAAAATTATATTAATATAGATAAATTTCAAAAGCATAATACTGAGCAAAATGCAAAATGCAGAAGAATTCATTCAATTTGATTCTAGTTCTAAAAAGTTCAAAACCAGGACAAATCAAGCTACATAAATTTTAGTGATCCACTAATATGTTGTAAAACTGTATAAAAAGTGAAGAAAATAATTAACCAGAAGTTCAGTAGTATAGTTACCTCTTGGAAAGAGAAATGGGCATACACAGAGAAAGAAATACATAGAGAGCCAAAAAGATGCTCTATTTTTTTCAATTATCCAGTTAATAACTCATTGTCATTATTATTATTAAATTATACATATACATTATGTAAATTTGTTTGCACATCACATATCATAATTAAAAGGAGAAAAAGTAAATAGATGAAGGAATGAAAAATGAGAAACCAGAAACTGATTAACATAGAGCACAGCACAGTGAAATGAGAAAATAAAGCTAAGAGTTGATTTTATGGAAAAAAAATTCAATATAAGAGAAAAACTGCTTACAACCTGAAGAAACAGGAAAAAGAGGAAGAGCACAAAGCTACAACCTTAGGCAGAGAACAGTCTCACCAAATATGTGAAAAGATATTTTGAAAATATAAGAGAAAATTATTTGCACCTCTTCTAAAAATTGTTAAAATAAGGATAATAAGGTTTCTGACTAAATATAAATTACCAAAAATTACTTGAGGAAATATGAAAAACTCAACAGCCATTGAAAATGCTTTTGTCTCACAAAAATAATCTAGACACAGAAATATCATAACCAACTTATGTCTTTCAAACATTCAAAAGAAAGCTTAATTGACATGTTGTATAAACTATTTCTGAAAACAGAGAAAAAACAAAAGGTTAATCAATTACTTTCATGAAACCAGCATTATCCTTATATTAAAAATTAGACTAAACTGGCACACGCACAAGAAGGAAACCAAAGACCAACCACATTTGTAAGTACCAATACTAAAATTCCAAACACACACAGCAGCTGGCTGAACTTAGCGATATTAAAATAAAAACTGTACTGTCTCCAAGTGTGCTTATTTCAAATATGGAAAGTTATCCTTAGGAAATCAGTTACTAAATTATGCCAAGTGATAAGGAGGACAATTATATGCTCAACCCAGTAAGTATGAAAAAAGCACCTAATAAAATGTAACAGCCATTCCTTGTTAAATAGAAAAATAGTAACTGAGGTACAAGAACTTTAACAAAAAATATGGTATCTACCTTTTATCAACAGCCACTGCCTTAATTCATGGCGAAACAAAGGGTAGTTTTACTAAATCAGAAACAAGATATAAGAAACAAATGCTGGCTATCACGCTATTATTTAGAGCTTTCCAAAAATTATGGCTAATAAAATAAGCAGAAAAATATACAAGTGTGTACCTAATAGAAAAGACAGATGAGATAATAAAATTTGAGGATAGTGTGACCATCTAAAACTCCAAAAGGAACTGAATGAAATACATCAGATTGATATGAATTCAGAAGGTGAATATTTATACACAAATACACAAAAAAATTACTCTTCTCATGTACAGTAGTCTCCCTGTATCCAAGGTTTTGCTTTCTGTGGTTTCAGTTACCCACAGTCAACCAGGGTCTGAAAATATTAAATGGAAAATTCTACCTCCCTCCATCTCATCACGTGGGCACTGTGTAATCTCGCATCATCACAAGATGAATGGTGAGGACAGTACAATAAAGTATTTTGAGAGGGACCATATTCACATAATGTTTATTACAGCATATTGTTACAATTATTCTATTTTGTTATTAATTATTGTTAATCTCTTACTGTGCTTAATTTATAAATATAATTTATCATAGGAATGTACAGGGTAGGGCAAAAGTATGTCTACAGTGTTTTGGATGAAAAATAATACAATGATTAATAAATAATAATACAAGAATAAACTGTTTTGTGTACTCATAACTATAAACGTCCTTTTGCCGCACCCATATATATAGGGTAAAAAAACATAGCACATACAGGGCTCGGTACTATCCATGGTTTCAAACATCCATTGGGGGGTTTTGGAATCTATTCCCCATGGATAAGGGGGGATTACTATATAAACAATAATGAATTATACATAAAACCCTATTCACAAGAGCAACATATTTTTCAACTGCCTCATAATAAACTTAGGATCTGTATCAAGAAAATGAGAAAACTTTACTATTATACTTAGAAGAAAGTTTTAATAAATGAAGAGAAATGTTCTTAAATAAGACTCAAATTACAAAGATGCAGACTTTCCCAAAAGTGACCTGTAAATCTAGTGCAATTAAAAGAAGAATCTCATCTGAATTTCAGTTTAAAACTTTATCAACAGAGATAATCAAAAGTACTTTGAGAAAAGAATTATGAAAGTGAGCTCAAATTATCAAATATTTTCTAAAAGAACAATAAATAAAACTGTGGAAGAGAACAGAATGTCCATAAACACATTCATATTATACTATATATAATAATCTCATCGATGATAAATACAATATTTAAAGTCACAGGGAAAGTAATCAATTATTCAATAAATAGGTTGAACAATAGATTAACAATGGCAATGACCATATCCCTACTTCACACTACACAGCAAAACAAATTATAGCTATATTAAGTGTACACTTAAAGGTACAAAAACTGTACCATGAAAGAAATAAAAGAGATTAAAGATTAATGGTTAGATACTTTGTCAAAAGTAAGGCTTTCTCCCAACTTCAAGGAAAGAAAGTAGAAAGAAAAGAAGGAACGAGGGGAGTAGAAAGGATAAATGAGAAGGAATTATAAATATGTATATATTTAACCCAATATAAAACTTAATTACTCTCCATACAAAAAAACATAACAGACAAAATTCACAACGAACCAGAAAAAAATTTTTTGTTAATGTATGCTATAGACAAGGATTAAACTCAATAATAGTTTTTTAAATCTTTATATATCAATAAGAAATTAAAATAACCTCTCAAGTTACTATCAGTAATGCTGAGAGATGAGTAAAATAAACATTCTAGTCACTGCTATAATGTCTTCTCTGGGTGGCAAGTAAATCCTTTCTGGAGAGCAACTTGGCAGTATTAGCAAAAGTCTTTATAAAGGGCGTACTCATTGATCTTCCACATCTAGAAATTTATCATAAGGAAATATAAACAATGTATACAAAGATTTCTGAAGATAGCTGTACCACCATTTAAAATACTGAAAATTTCTGCCCTGACCACTGTGGTTCAGTTGGTTGGAGCATCATCCCATAACTGAAAGGTAGTGAGTTCAATTCCTAGTCAGAGCACAGCCTTGATTACAGGTTTGATCCCCAGTCCAGAAGGGTATGATCCCTGGTCCTGGTGTGCAAGAGGCAACCAATCAGTGTTTCTCTCTCACACCAATGTTAATGTCTCCCTTACTCCTCCCCCTCCCCTCTCTCTAAAAGCAATGAAAAAATGTCCTCAGGTGAGGATAAAAAAAATTATTTAAAAAAATACTGAAAGTTTCAAAATAAACTAAGTAAATAATCTAATATACAACAAGGTGATAAATTATATGGCATAGCATATTAAAATTGTCACAGGCACTACTAAATAAAGGAAAACATAAAATATCATTTAAAAAGTTGCAGTACATTTTGTATAGTATAGTCACAATTTTCTTTTATATAGTTATTACACATGCATTGCGATAACTGTTATGTAAGGAGAAAAAGAGATCAGATGGATATACTCTATGTACATCCATACATATTAAGTGGATACTGCTAAATAAAAGAATTGGGTTTTTTTTCTCCCAGCCAAGATGGAGGCATAGGTAGACACACTTTGCTTCCTCGCACAACCAAAGAAGGACAACAACAAATTTTAAAACAAAAAACAACCAGAGCTGCCAGAAAACAGAACAGTGTGTAAGTCTGACAACCAAGGAGTTAAAGAAGAAACATTCATCCAGACTGGTTGGAGGAGCAGAGACAGGCAGCCAGGGCGGAGAGGACGCGAGGGAAGGTGGTGGACTGGGTGGTCCCACGTTCACCTGAGGATAAGCAAGAAGGAACAACCAGGGAGCGAGACAGACCACACAACCCAGGGTTCCAGGGCAGGAAACTAAAGCCTCAAAACGTCTGGCTGTAAAAACCTGTGGGGGTTGCAGTGGCAGGAGAAACTCTCAGCCTCACAGGAGAGTTCTTTGGAGAGACCCGCAGGGTCCTAGAATGTATACAAACCAACCCACCTGGGAATCAGCACCAGAGGGCCTAATTTGCTTGTAGGTAGCAGGGGAAGTGACTGAAAACCAGGCAAGAGCTGAGCAAGCGGCACTGTTCCCTCTCTGACCCCTTCCCTATATACAGTGCAACAACACAGTGACAGGTGAGTTGTCCCACCCTGGTTAATACCTAAGGCTCCACCCATTACAACATAATAGGTGCACGGAGACAAAACAATGTGTCCCAAATGAAAAAACAGATCGAAACTCCAAAAATAAGCAATGAGGAGACAGCCAACCTATCAGATGCAGAGTTCCAAACACCAGTAATCAGGATGCTCACAGAACTGGTTGAGTACAGATGCAAAAGAGAGGAGAAAGTGAAGGCTATGCAAAGTGAAATAAAGCAAAATATATAGGGAACCAATAGTGAAGGGCAGGAAAGTGGGACTCAAATCAATGACTGCAGCAGGAGGAAGAAACAAGCACTCAACCAGAACAGAATGAAGAAACAACAATTCAAAAAATAAGGAGAGGCTAAGGAACCTCCAGGACAACTTCAAACATTCCAATATCCAAATTATAGGGCTGCAAGAAGAAGAAGAGGAAGACCAAGAAACTGAAAACTTTTTTGGAAATATAATGAAGAACTTCCCCAATCTGGCAAAAAAAAAAAAATTCCAGGAAATCTAGGAAGCTCAGAGAATCCCAAAGAACTTGGACCCAAGGAAGCACACACCAAGGCATATCATCATTACATTACCCAAGATTAAAGATAAGGAGAAAATCTTCAAAGATGCAAAAGAAAAGGAGACAGTTACCTACAAAGGAGTTCCCATAAGACTATCAGCTGATTTCTCAGAAGAAACCTTGCAGGCAAGAAGGGGCTGGAAAGAAGTATTGAAAGTCATGAAAGGCAAGGGCCTACACCCAAGATTATTCTGTCTGACAAACCTATCATTTAGAATGGAAGGGCAGATAAAGTGATTCCCAGATAAGGTCAAGTTAAAAGGAGTTAATCATCACCAAGCCTTTAATATATGCAATGTTATCTAAGAAAAAGATCAAAACTATGAAAAAGATCAGCTAAAAACTGACAACTACCAACAACTGAACCTAAAAAACAAAAACAAACTAAGCAAACTAGAACAGAACAGAATCACAGAAATGGAGCTCACATGGAGGGTTATCGGGGGGAGGAGGAGGGTGGAGAATGAGGGGAAAGGTATAGAGAATAAGAAACATAAATGGCAGGTACAAAATAGGGGGAGGCTAAGAATAGTACAGGAAATGGAGAAGCCAAAGAACTTATATGTACAACCCATGGTCATGAACTAAGGGGGTAGAATGCTGATGGGAGGGGGCATGTAGGGCAGAGAGGGAGAAAGGGGAGAAAAAAATGGGACAACTGTAATAGCATAATGAATGAAATATACTTTTTTTAAAAGTCAAGAAGGTCAGTTCCATACTTTTGATGACTTTAAGCAAATTTATTTCTGGAATCTCTCACCCATCCTCCTAATACAATTATAATTACCCTTTTAAAAATTCTTAAATCTACTTTAAAATTTAATTTCATTGTGTTTGAATCATGTTTTGTATTATTTCAACGCCCTCAGATAAAAAACAAAATTGGGTTTTTTCTTTTTTTTTCTATTTTTTAAAATTTTGACAGGGAGTACATATTTGCTTTATAATCTGATTTTTTAAATGTATTTATTGAGAAAATATATAATAGGGAGAAGAATCTGAGTTAAGATAGTTGAGAAGAAGACATCTGAGCACCTAATACTGCAGCTGATTTCAAACCTACAGACCCAAACTCACTATAATCTGAGGAACTGAAAGCAATATTGTAAAGAAAGTTTTAGAACAATGACTGGCATTATTTTAATCCCGAAAAATAAAAATTGCATGGACAACAGAGGCACACACCCTGCTTTTCCTGTTCTACAAAGTACTAAGTAACTTTCTGTGACTTCATGGTAAAAATCCTAAAACAGATTTTTTTAAAATCAGTTTATAGGTCCATATGAATGTATGGAAGGATTTATCAACAACAACATGGAGCCACTATAACAAGCAAGGTTGTACACCAATCTCACTTCCTCCTTTAATAGCTTTCACATGGTTGTATACAAGGAAAATGATACAGATGTACAATATCTTAAAAGCAACAAAGCATTTGACAAAATTTTCCTTATCATTTAGAGTAAGACTGAAAAATGTTACTAACACAAAGGTAGTGTCAGTAAAAAAGAGTAAACCAAGGCCTCCAAAAATTCTCTCCTCCATAAATGCAGTAAGAAAACTTGCAAAAATTATCAGAACCAACTTTTTCAGAACTCTGGAAATTAACCAACTCTCAAGCAATTCATGGGGCATTTATTCAAGAAAAATATCTTAATCTTAGTTAGAACAGTGAACTTTTTGATGTTTTAACTTGCCCTATTTCATGTCTGGTACTCACTTGCCAAAACGCTTCTCTAATTTACCTATATTAAAGCCCAGGAAAAAAAACCCCACACAAACAGGAGATAATATCCAATCAAATTTTCAAAATAATTTCAATAGGCTAAAAAGTAGTAAGGTGAAATTTCAACAGAAATAATTGTAATACACATTATTTAGGTTAGAAACTGAAAAGAAAAGTACATGCTAGAACAAGATCTAGATCCATTACTGAGAACTGTTTATGTAAAAAGAAATCTAGGAGGTTTTAATTGACTTCAAGATTCATATCACATGACCAAATACAACATGGCTTTTTAAAATGCCCATACTGTTCAGTCCATCAAGGAGTTATAATGATTATAAACATATGTGCACCTAACAATGTAGACCCAAAATACATGTGACTATGTGAAATAGTTTATTCTTGTACTTTTATTTATTATTGTATTATTTTCCATACAAACAACTCTAAACCTACTTTTGCCCACCCCCACATATGAAGCAAATTGATAGAATGGAAGGGAGAAATATGCAATCTACAAAAGCTGGAGTCTTTAATACTCCACACTTAACAAGGAATAGAATACACAGATCAATAAGGTAACAGATGATCTGAAGAACATTATAAACCAATTACACCGAACATACATGTAACAGAATGTTCAACAACAGCAGAATATACATTCTTCTCAAGTGCACATGGTACAGTCTCCAGGACAGACCACACGCTAGGCCATAAAACAAGTTCGAATTTTAAAAGATTTAAATGGCAAAAAGTATCTTTTTCGACCACAATGGAATAAAGTTAGAAATCAGTAACAGAAGGAAAATTAGAAAACTCACAAATACATAAAAATTAAACATCACTCTCTTAAACAGCCAAAGAAAAATCAGAAGGGAAATGAGAAAATATTTTTAAACAAATTAAAACAAAAGTAAACATATCAAAACTTATGACATGCACTGATAACAGTGCTCAGAGAGAAATTTATAGGTATAAACATCTACATGAAAAAAGAATAAAGATTACAAATTGCTAGCCTAATTATATACCTTAAGGAACTAGAAAAACAAGGGGAAACTAAGCCCAAAGCTAGCAGAGGGAAGGAAATAATAAAAATGAGATAGGAGACAAACAAAATAGAGAAAAACAACAGGGAAAATCAACAAAACCAAAAGTTGGTTCTTTGAAAAGATTAAAAATATTGCCAAACCTTTAGCTAGACTAAGAAAAAGAGAGAGACTACTTAAATTGCTAAAATCAGAAGTTAAAGGAAGGGCATTACTATAGACCTTATGGAAATAAAAAGAAACAATTAAGAGAGAACGCTATAAACAAATAGCATTGTTCATGTAGGTAATCCAGTTTGTTGAATACCTACCTACATGACAAATCAAATAACCTACATGAAATGGAAAAATTCCTAGAAACTGTATTACAAACTACCAAAACTGACTCAAGAGTAAATGGAAAATCTATATAAACCTACAATAAGTTAGGAGATTGAATCAATAATCAAAAACTTCCAAGCAAACAAAAGGCCAGGACCAGATGAATTCACTGATAAATTCTACCAAATATTTAAAGAAGAATTAACACCAAACCTTCTCAAACTCCTCCAAAAATTAAAGAGGAAGACCCACTTCCTAATTCATTCCATAATGCCAATGTTACCCTGATACCAAAGCCAGACAAGACACACATACAAATACACACATACATACAAACTAGGTGAATATCTCTTATGAATACAGCTTTAAAAAACCCTCATCAAATTACCAGCAAAACAAATCCAACATCATATTAAAAGGATCATACACCATCACCAAGTGGGATTTATACCAAGAATGCAAAGGTGGTTCAACATATAAAAGCCAATAGATGTAATACACTACATTAATAAAATGAAGGAAAAAAATATGATCATTTTGACTGACACAGAAAAGGCTTCTGACAATATCCAAGACCCTTTCATAATTTAAAAAAATCCATGAAACCAGGTACTTGACATGACAAAAAACATTTATGAAAAATCCATAGCCAACCTCACAGCCATTGGCTAAAGGCGGAAAGCTCTGTTGCTAAGGTCAGGAACAAGACTACAGTGCCTACTTTCTCTACCTCTAGTCAACATACTACTGAAGTTCTACCCAAATCTGACATCAAAGCCACCGGCAAGGAAAGAAAAAATAGATCCTGCATTAAAATTACAATTTTTGTACATCAAAGAACACTGCCGAGAGAGTAGAAAGACAACACACAGAATGTGAGAAAACATTTTCAAATCACACATGTGATGAGTTTTAACATCCAGAATACATACAGAACTCCTACAACGCAACAACAGAAAGACAAATGACCCAATTTAAAAATGGGCAAAAGACATGAATAAATATTTCTTCAAAGAAGATATAATCAATGTCAATATGCACATGAAAAGATGCTCAACATCATAAACAAGTATTAGTGGAGATGTGAATAAACTGGAATCCGCAAAACACTGCTGGTGAGAATGTAAGATGGCATGCAGATGTTGTGGAAAACAGTTGGGCAGTGTCTCAAAAAGTTAAACACAGAATAACAATATAACCCAGCAATTCCACTCTGGGATTAAGAAAAGGAAGCAGGGACTCAAATAGATAGTTGAAAGCCAAGTTTATAGCACCATTACTCACAATAGCCAAAAGATGCCCATCAACAGACAAGATAAATAAAATGTGGTAACATACATACTAGAGAATATTATTCAGGCATAAAAAGGAGTGAAATTCTGACTCCATGCCACAACAAGAATAAACCTTAAAAACTCAATGGTAAGAAAAAAAAAAATCCAGATCGAAAGGGTCATATATTGTATGATTCTGTTTATACAAAATATCCAAAAAAGGCAAATCCATAAAGAAGAAAAGCAGATTAGTGGTTGCCATGAGATGGGGAAATGAGGAATGGCTACTTGCTGGGCAAGGAGTTTCCTCCTGGTGTGACGAAAAACATTCTGGAATAAGATAGTGGCGATGGTTGCAAAACACTGTGAAAATACTAAATGTCACTGACCTGCATGCTTTAAAATGGTTAAAATGGCAAATTTTATGTTATATATATTTTACCACAATAAAAAAATATATGTAAAACTCTGACATAAAAACAACACAACTTTTACTACTCATTCTACTATTTTTCTGTTTTTCTACTTTATTAATGTTTTTGCTTTTATTTATATTTTTGTTCCTTCCATTTGTTGTGTTGTTCTTTTTCTAACTTTTTGAGAGGAATATGAATTTATTCTTTTTTGCTTTTAATGCATGTGTTTGTTATAATGTTCCTCAAACCACCAAATTACTAATTGCACAGAAGTTCCAAGACTATTGTTTTCATTCATGTTATTTTTTAAAATATTTTGCAATTTAGATTCTGGTTTTTCCTGAGACTAAATTTATAAAAAGTCAGGTGTCCACATTACAAGAAGTGAACTTTGCTGATAAGCCAAGAATGAGTCTAGGTAATACATTTAAAGTAGGGCACTAAGCAGCTTAGGGATATCCATGAGAGAACAACCAGGAGGGTGAAGAATTGGGAAACATATCTGATATGAGCAGGAAAAATGAAGGGATGCTTACTCTGGAGAAGAAAACAGCTAATTTCTAGTGGCCCAGAACTTTCTGGAATACTTGAAAGACTTCCCCAAGCGTGTCTTATGCCATAGGGGCTGTACATGAATCACTGAACCAGACGCAACCCTGCCTTGAAGAAGGCAGTCCTTAAATAAGTACAAAAATAACTGACTGATTACAAGCACCAACGCTGCGAATGTTAAGCACAGCATTCTCAGAGAATACATAACAGGGAGGTCTACCCTGGTCTGGGGGCCAGAGAAGGTCTCCTTGGTGAATCAACTTTAGAGCTGAAAAGTGAGGGAAGGGCCGACCAGGCTGTGCCAGGGGCCTTCAGACACAAGAGACAGCATGAGTAAGGGTCCTGAAGCAAAGGACATCCGAATGAACTGAAAAGAGGCAGGGGGTAAGGTACGCAGAGAGGAAAAGGGAGAGTGGTCTCAACTCAGCCTGGAAAGGCAGGCAAGTATTAGACCATATTAAGTATTTGGTACATTTGCCCAAGAGGAATGGGAGGCCAATGAAGACGTTGGGAAGACAGTGGCCTGTTCAGAATTACCTTTCCAATCAATCACTTCAAATACGGTATGAGATAGGAGGTGGCAAAGAGGAAATGTTGAGGTGCCCAGTTAAGAAGCTACTGTTTCTTCCAGAGGGAGAAAGGAATGGCATGGACTCAGATGGCGGCAGGGAAATGGCGCTACCTAGGAAATGAAACTGATAGTCCTCGGTGACTAACTTACTGAGCTTAACAACAGGCAGAAATTTCTCAAGAAGGCAGACTTTGACTCACAAAACGTTGTTCAACAGCTAGCACCCTATGCCAAAATAAAAGAGACTGTCCTTCAAGATAAAGCACCCTATTTGCTTGGAAAGTCTCCTAGAAGGGTAGGTGATCATATGTGAAGGATGCGTGTGCTGGAGGCAGAATTAGACTAGATGACAACTAAGATACTCCAACCTCTAAGACCCTCTGCTAAAATCAATATAAATGTCTGGCCATCTGGACAACTCAATGTAAGACACCTAGGAAAGAAATAAGTCAGGAGTGTTTATGTACGTACAGGAATTATCGCCTATCTCTGTTTTCCTCTTTATTTAAGCTGAGTTTCTTACAGGAAAAAAATGCACTGATAAATTATCATCAGTGCTTTACAGCTTGTCATGCAGATGGTGGAAAAATAGTATTATATAGCTCTTTCTGGTTCTCTGTATCTCTTTAAGTATTGGCATAAATACTTTTACTTATTTGTACATTCTATCTTAATTGTAGTAAATATAGATAATGTGTATGCTCCGGTAATATTTTTTAAAGCCAAATGAACATACCCATTTGATAGCATCTGGGATTATTTGCCTCACCAATGGAAGCCTAGATATTTTGAGCACAAATCCATAAAAGGCACTGCTGTCCACCAGGCACCAAACTATATGTACAGTATACAGCAGTAAAGAAAAACATTACCCTGCCAATTCCAACCGTGCTATCCAACCAGGGATACAGACACCACTGCTAACCAAAAAGGGGCAGGGGGCGCACATGGGAAAAATATACTGAGGCTCAGAAAAATGCTGAAATGATAAAACTGACCAAGAAATGTGACCAACTGCCCTCCAAACCAGTGTTCTCCTCAATACTAAGGCCTGGGTGAAGGTCAGCAAACTGAAGACCCCTGAAATTGGTTCCTCCACGGTAATTACTAGCGGGCAGAGCCATCACTATTTCTGAAGCGGCATGCCTTAAAGCAGTGTTGACAAACATCTGCTCAGACACATTCAAAGGGCGGGTTCCGCATCCCAATGCAGTCATTTCACGGGCACTCCTTCACACACCAGCCCACCGGCTGGCCTATGGAGTCCCTCTCCTGAACGCTACGGCATACGCAACTGTGTTTTCATGCTATGGGCCGCGGAGAAGCAGGAAGGTTCTCTTGTAAGTGGTTGTGGGGGGTGGCAGGTTTGGTTTGGTTTGGTTTGGTTTGGTTTGGTTTGGTACAGTTTGATCATCCTGTCTTGCCACCCCAGGGCATTCTTCATTCTAACTGATCCTGAGGTCAAAAAGAAGAGATGAAGGGAATGTTTGTCTTGTGGTTAAAATCTTTATATATAACAACTGCTCACAGTCCTTCTCTCAAATTTAAAAGTCGGGCCGGAAGGACCCAGAACTCTCAGAAAGCCCCAACACTGTGTTTTATACCATATGAGGAGACAAGGCTTTAGACATTCAGTCATTATCGCACACTATTACGCCACGTCTAGAACATTCACCAACCACTGCCACCTGAACCTTGAGTAGTTTTTAATTACAGTGGGTTGCATTGTGCCATAAAGCGTGTTTGCCTATACATTTTTGGGTGAGGAGATACGAACAGGTCTGAATTTTTTAAGACCATTGCAGACCTACAACGTTGCTAAAACAATGCCTGTACTAGAAGTTCAAATATATGTCCAGACATGGCAAGAGAAGCTGTATTCTGAGGTCTGCTCACAAAGAAAAGAGCTGACCTGGCTGTCCCTTTGAACACACTGAACACTCCAATGTGGTAAAAATGTGGTCTATCACTATACGTGGCCGTTAGGTTTTGTAATTATCACATTCTGAACAACAGTTTAAAAGACATTCATGGCTGCAACCGCAGCCCCCAGCATAGTTCTAGGCACATGGTTGACAAACGGTAAATAATTGATTGACAGACTATTGAACAAATGATCCTTTTTAAATAAAATCCAATCCAGTATTTATGTAAAGTCCATGGTTTGTTAATAAGACCCATTCAAACATAATTTTTTAAGATTTTCTTTATTTTTAGAGATAGGGAAAGGGAAAAATCAAGGGAGAGAAATATCAGCCGGTTGCCCCTCACACACCCCCAACCAGGGACCTGGCGTGCAACCCAGGCATGTGCCCTGACCAGGAATCGAACTGGTGACCTTTCAGTCTGTGGGATGACACCCAACACACTGAGCCACACCAATCAGGGCCAGACATAATTTCTAAATCCCTAGACTTGAAGACAAAGAAATGAAAATCAAAGAGGAACACTCCCTCATCCAGAATCTGAGAATATGGTGGTGACGAAAATCAAAGAGGAACACTCCCTCATCCAGAATCTGAGAATACGGTGGTGACCCTTGGCGGGGGAATTCCTCAAGTGGCAGAGTATGGCTCAGAGCCCCCGTCACACAGATGTGTTCTTAAAGTCTCCATGCTGACACACATCCAAGTCATTTATAAAGCAATGTAGTGATGGGTCAATGCTGGGGATTCTGGGAGGGATGGGGCGATGGAATCAAGATAGAAAAATGGGAGTGGAGCAGTATCCTGTATACGAAGAGAAAGCAGGGCATAAAACAACAAACTAGTGGCCTTCCAAGGCTTCTCAGGAACCCGTCACTTTATAAGGCCTGGTCAACTGGTGGGCCTATATGTATTCTGGAGTGATGTGACTTCTGGAAGCAGCAGCTTTTACCCACTGGCTATGGCTAACTGGGCAATGGCAGAAGGAGACGATGTGCTGAAAGAAGGGATAAGAATGGGTGGGTCAGGACAGAAAGGAGCCACTCTTCACCATTCACTCAAGTACCAGAGCCAAAGGCTGACTCAAGGCAGGGGTGAACTCCAGACCCAGGGGCCGGCTGCCCTTGAGGCCCAGCACCACCTATGCCCACCACCCCCAGTACAGCTCCACCGGAACAGCTCCAGTGCGACTGGAAGGCCGGATGGGGCTCCTGGAGCTCCAGGCTTGCCTCTCTTCGCAGATGCATACAAACAAGATGATGACGGCTACTAACAAGTGAGGTGTTTGCTGAAGAAGTACTTGAACGGACTCACTGAGGAGAGGTTTCCAAAAGAGAAGAGATCTCATTTTACAACAGAGGCCATCGAGGTTCAAAAGGATTAAAAGAATTATCTGGCCACACAATGTTATCAAATGGTGGAATGTGGACGGGAGCCCTGACTGTTTCAATCAGGATTCATCCAGAGAAGCTGAACCACTAGAGAATACACATTAATTTATTGCAAGGAATTGGCTTTCACGGTTGTGGGGTTGGCTAGGCTAGTCCGAAGTTCATTGGGTAGGCCATTAGGGAAGGCAGGATGGAACTCTCCCAGGCTGAAGCTGCTGTCCAGAGATGGAACTTCGTCTTCAGGGAAGCCTCAGTTCTACGCTCAGGGTTTTTCAACTGGTGGAACTGAGTCCATCGAAACAATCCAGGTTAATCTCCCATAAAGTCAACTGATTACAGGCTTTAATCATATCTAGACAATATCTTTACAGCAACACCTACATTAGTGTTTGATTGAATAACTGAGGGCTGGAGCCAACCAAATGGACACATAAAACTGACCATCACATTCATTTATCAGTAGTGTTCCGTCCACTCCACCTCTCCTCTCGGAAGAATGCTAATGTGGCAAAACCTTAATGAAGAACTAACTGTATCTCCTTGTCCTCCAAGTTAGCAAGATCTTTTCCTTGAACAAATTTTATTTTAAAAGTTTCTGTAAGCTTACATTATACATGTCCTACTTTTCTCCAGGTATAATCACTGAAGACACCAGGTCCCACTGTCATAGGTTAGGGAGAGAAGGATTTGTAGGGTTTATGAAAAATTACTTCTTCTGGGAATGTAAGTCCAATTATCCAAGTCATCCAAAGCAGAGCATGTGGAGAAGTGAGAGAATGGGAATGACTGATCTGTTCTTCCACATCTCCCCTGGATACCACATTCAATCTCTCCTCACTATCACACCCAAGATTCGTTAAGTGTCACTGACACAAGAAGTCTCTACAATCGCATTCCCCACACGCCCCCTTTCCCACTCATTGTCACACTGCAATCAAGTCTTGCCCCACCTGCCAATACACTGTATGGAATGGATGTTCCCCGGGGTACCAATGACTTATTGGTTAAGAAATCCAAAGGATGTTAGTTATTGACCATATCTTCTTTCTTGAAATGCAATTTTCCAGTGCCTTCCATAACAACAAAGCCTCTTGTTCTTCCCTTCTACCTCTCTTGCTAAACCTCATAAATCTGGCCTTTCTCTTCTTCCACCACTTACATGTCCATTTTCTCCAGTACTCCACCATTGGACCTCCCTCATGTTTACACAGTCATTTTGCTCTCATTATAATCTATACACGAATGATTCCCAGTCTCTATCTCTGTGCCAAATACTGCTTCTGAGTTTCAGACTCACACGACCCACATCGTGGACATCTTCATCTGGATGTCCCACACACACTCTAAATCCACTGTCCTTTCCACTGCCCCCACTGCCTTCAATCAACACTTCTTCCCAGGTTCTCTATCTCCATAACTGGTCCCACCATACACCCCATGCACTTAAAGAGAAACCAATCCCTACATACTATCAATAAGGTTGTATTTGAAGGGGAGAGGGGAGAATGAGGCTGTACGCACTGTTCCAGCCTTCTTTGCAGCTAGACGGCCACATAATTAAGTTCAGGCCAATGAGCTGAAAGCAGGACTGTATGGGACATCTAGATAGCACTTTATAGAGGATGATTCAATTTTTGCCCTTCCCTCTTTCTTGCTTCTTCCTTTCTCTTACAAAAAGGATGGCTACGTCTCTATAGCCATCTTGGACCAAGCAATGACCCTGACAGAAACCACAGCTGAAGATGAAAGAGAAAGAGGGAGCCTGGTACCCTGAGAACTTCATAGACCACCATAGAAGAATATTTTAATATATTAAAAAAGTTTACTTTATTTATTTATTCAAAATGGATTATAAAGTCGTATGCACTCTATGTCCCAATTTGGTTTTTTAAATTGCATAAATGTGTATAGAAGACTATTTTACTTTTAGTTTGTATCTATACCAAGAAAGCTAACTAATTAATTCAGATATCACATTAGTATTTACCGAACATCAATAACAATAGTTACTTTAGGTATTATCATTTTAATTTTTCCTTTACGCTTGCATTTTTAAAGATGTAACAATTAACAAATTGCTTTCAAAAACAGAAAAGATGATAAATATTCTCAATAAGCCTTGCAAATTGGATCGTGCTCATTTCCTAATATAAACTTCTCAATGGCCATCGCCTCCTCTGGGAAACCTCTCATTCCTCCCCAAGGCTGGACCCTCCCATGCTTCTGGAATACGCCATCTCCCCCATACCAACACTTTTCCCACTGTACTCACTGTAAATTGCCTTTTTTAACTATATCTTCCACTAAACCACAGGCCCACTGACAGCACAATGTTATCATTTCTCTAGTGCTTTGCATGTACGTGCTGTCCAGTTAATGTGAAATAAATGATGGTGCTATGACTTCAACCACATCTATACCCCTCTTCACCATCCAAGAGAGGCAGAACAACTCATACCTTTGGAATCTAAATGTATGTCTCCAGTACCTAAGATCTTCGATAATTATAATGCCTAAACTGTTCCTTACCAACTGGTAAGGCTGCAAGGAACTATATACAAACTCCTTACAAGGACAATTTAAGGCTCTGAAGGAATAAACTTATGCAATGAGAAATGACTTGACATAAAAGTCTACTTGAAAATAAGCTGATGTCTACGCAGGGGGAATAATTTAAAATAACTTTCAAAAGGTGGGAGAATTATACATCCATCCATTCAATTTTCATCGGGTGCCTACTATGTGCCAAGAGATGGCTTCAACTCGACCAATATATTTTCCTTGAAGATGTTTGCCTCTTCAAAAACTGGTACAGAGATTCAAGCAGTTATATCACTGACTGTCCCAATACTACACAGTAATTCCTGTGTTTCCTTGACGGGAATTACCTCAGACATGATTGGTAAATAGGGGAATGATGTCAGTATAAGAAGTAAGTTGTGTTGATTCTTATGTGATTTTTCCTAGTTTGTTGATATTTTGAAGCAATCATAGTAAAGTGCTCTCACAAGGAAAGAGAAATAATGATGTATGAAGACCTTAGAACAAAGCTAGAAATGCAAGCAAGTGCCTTCTTTTAATGCTAGTGGTAATCGATCCTGGTTTTAAGAACCACTATGCTTTCTACTAGGTTAAACTGCCTGGAAAAGCTGCAAGTTACAGATAAAGAAGCTTCGAAGACAATATTTGGGGTGATCACTTCATAAGGCATATAAACATCTAATCACTATGTTGTACGCCTGACACTATAATAATATATTGTATGTCAACTATCGTTGAGAAACAATTTTTTTAAAAAAGACCCACAGGGATAAATGAAGAGAGCTACACCCCGGGCCAGATTTAATTTTGATGACAATGGTCTCTATTAGATGCAAATGCCCTCTGCCATCTACAGAGAAAGGAAGGAACCTCAAGCCTGATTTGGTGCTTACGGGATGATCTGACCTGTTAAGAGCAAACACCAGCCAGGTGGAGATTTAACCAAACTGTATTTTTATTAGATTTGTGTTTTTGATTCTGGTTACAAAGGTCTATACATTTTTAGCAGTCTGCTTCAATTCCTCTTTTTGCAAAAGCCCTGTTATTTTTCAGTGTGCGATTTTGGAAAACACAGGCGTATACGTAGCGCGGCGGCAAAAACGCCGACATCATCATCATCGTGGCAGAGTACCTTTTCAACTAAATGTCTCCCAACAAAACTACAATTACGCTATTATTATTGTTATTTATTTCATTTGGAATAAAATGAAAGCAGTGTTTTCTAATGTATATGTATATATAATTATACCAGGTCCAACAGAAGTAATGCCTGCTTGAGTGTGGTTGATAGGGTAATAATATGGGTGTACTAATTTATAGTTTTAATTTGAACATTTCACTTAAAATGTCATATGGTGTGCTTGAGTGTGATATTGTTATGTTACAGAATGACATGCTTAAGATTTTGTAATAAAAGATCTTATAATACACAAGGGCCGTTATTTGTGCTGGACCCTGTATAATCACACAAAAACATACACATAATCACACACATGTATACATTAAATAAATATCAATGCAGGTATCAGTCCCCAAAAAAGTATGGCACATTTCATCCTCTTAAGATAGTATTAAGTAAATATAAATAAAATGAATGCTGACAGACAGAGAACTACCATGGTCAAGTCCATCTCTATAAATTGGCCTCAGCTGACTTTTTCTATAGACACACAGCATTCCCTTTGAACATTTTTGCCAAGTGCACACCTCCTCCACAATGTCAGCTAACCACGGGGGCGGGGGGGTGTAAAATACCGCCAACAGCCACATGGAAAACTACATGGTTGAAGTTTAGGTGCATTCGATCCTTCTAATGAACAACAGTGTAGTCCTCTGGAAAGGGGCTCATTCACTTCCTTCCAGAGGGAACTGTCAGCCACCCCTACACATGGGGTTAACACCTCTAAGAGACCATAAGCTGGGGAAGAGAACAGGGTAACACCACAAGGATAACAAAGGTCAACCAATGTACTTTATATATACTTAATTCATCAGTCTTGTGTTCACAAGTGCAGTGAACAGTGCCTGCATGTGCAAGGAGTTAGGGACATAGAGATGGGCAAGACAAGAGAACTGGACGTCTTATTCTAGTGACTACATTTTCCTGATGCCCAAACATCTTAACAAATGATTGACTAGAATCCTGGGGTTGCAAACTCTAGTGCTTTCTAGAGCCAGAGAAGTAACCTAAGAATGAAGGAGAGTGGTGGGTACATGGTAATAGGAAGTGCGGGGACAATGACGAACTAGAGATCACACGCTCCATCTAAAGGTGCTCAAATCCATCTTCTTTATTTACTTTTCAGGTAAAATAAAGCAAAATACATAGACAGCCAAGACCTGGCTCCCAGACTGCCACTTTATGACACTATGCTTAGCAGAAAGCAGCCCAGAGCACCTGGGTAAGGAATTTCACTTTGTATCCAGACAGATACCTGACTCTAAGAAGGTCAACCAATACTTATGATCACTCTTCTAATACACCAAATGATGAGAACTCTGCTATATGAAAAACAAGATAGAACAATCTAGCAACATCAAAAAGTTTGGAAGCTGAGCTTGATTCTCTATTTCCTCATTATGGCTAAGAATGCCATGACATAAACAAAGTTTTCCTTTTCTGGCCTACAATCTGCTATTTGGGGAAGGTTTAAGCTTTACAATTTAATTGTCTGAAATATCAAAGAGAAGATGAAGACTCTGTATAATCCAAGTCACATCTTCACCAGAAAGGGTCAAGAATAATGTCAGTAGATACACAGGGGAAATATATCAATTACAAATGTATAGTTCTTAGCCCACTCAGAATGTGTTTTCTTGATTAGAGGTTAAAAGAAGTCATTTTATAAACACTCAAATATATATTTAATTAATGTAAGACCAATATTGAGAATCAGATAAACTTTCTTCTTTTTTTTCTTTCAAGGTCAGTCAATGTACTGAATATTCCAAGTGTTACCCTTAAATCAACACCCTATTTTTTACACACACAACAATTTTACAGTTAGAGTTATATATGCTAATGTACAATTAGCACTTCTTAATTGTTTTTAAGGCTAAATTTGAACAACAATTTAAATTCCTCAGTATATGTTATGCGTTGTAGACACAGGCTATAAAAATGTTGACACTGGTTATATTCTCATAATTCAATTTAGCCCTTTAAGTAATGACTATGCAAATAACCAGCCACGGGAAAATTATTTTACATCTAGCACAATTACCTACTATCACAGAAGTAATTACTATTATCGTCCTGTTTATTGAACTTCAATAAGAACTCTTGAGGTGCTAGGATAATTCCAAGGCCAGTGTGAAAACTCCTCTTTACCAGACTCATCTCGCAACTATAATCACCAATGTTAAGGAAAACAGTTTCAGATGAACATTAAACAAAAAAGTATCCCCTGAAGGTTCATAAGTTCCAAGCTTTAAAGGGATAGCTATTGACACCTCCTAAAATGTCCTCTTAACACCTTCATGATGCAACTTTTCACCCAGGCATGGTCAACAGCTCTAAGATGACTCAATAACAATGGGCAGAAAAATCCATACTTCCAACGAGGTGAGTTTTGCCCCTGAACAATATCAATTTTTGGCCAATGCCCTAATAGTGCTAGTTATACTTTGGAAAGCTCAATCAAACCTCCCATTTTATTGTGCTTCAGCTTTTGGTTTCAGATATTGCTCTGCCATCTTGAAACAGACCAAAGTATTTCTTGGGCAACACACTGGCCACAATGTGACAGAGTTCTTCACCAGGTTTCTACCCAACTTCGTCTTCCCGAGCAGCAACATGGATGAGGAAGGCAGTAGGGTAGAGAAGCAGTCAACTTTCATCATTCTTTCATGAGTGCTAAGATCACCCATCCATCTGACGTGAGCCCGCTCACTAGTGGACTGGGCCTCACTAAGTCCAGAGTCATGGAAAAGACGCTGGTGGCACAGCAAGCCAACATGCCTACTTCGGTGTTCTCCATTCTTCTCACACCAGCCAGCAAATCCACCATCTTGAAAAAGCTTCAGCAGACCAAAGGGCCCAGAGAAAAAGGTTTATGGCAGGTATATCAGCCCTACATTCTCTTGTTGGTGAATCACCCCTGAGTCTCTCACCCGCAAGGCTAATTCCACCCTTTTGGAATTTTACCAACAATTTTTTCCAAAAGCCTTGAGAACCAGGGTTAGTGTTAACGGATTTACGTTCAGGGAGTCAAGGTCCAGGCTGACTGGTGGTGCTGGTTTCTTGGAGGATCAGCAGGCCTTCTGGTTGAAGATGGCTGGTCTCTTAGATTCCTTGTCCTGAATTTTCTCTTGGGGGCCAACACCTCTTTGGAGGCATTCTCCCCAGGGAGTGGGGCTTGTTTCTTGTTTTGTCCACTTGTGGGGAATCCAAAGGCACGAACAGTTGTGTCCAGCGCTAGCTAAAACGTAGCTCCCCAAGGCATGACTATTTCTGTTTCAAAGATGCCAGACTAATGTATACCTGAACCACTTCTGAGAGGTTTTCAAGACAACCGATGTGGGCCACTACCTGTGTGTACCTGGGGATAGGTATCCCCTGAAGGTAACAGTGTGTTGGGAACATGGCTCACAACCCACGTCCTCTAGCAACGTGTTACCACCCACCTCTGACTTCCATGTTCTCTTCCTTTCACCAGGGGCCATCTGCAGCGCCCCCTTTCGCCCCCAGTGAGCACGACACCCCAAGGACCGCCCCCCACCACGCGACCGGTAGGGCTTCGGAGCCCGGGTCTGGGGCAGCAGGTGGGGGGAGGGGGTGGTGGCCTGGTAGCCCCGCGGAGCGGTTTGACGGGTGTCTCTCAACCCCCCACTGTGCCGCCCCCTTCGACCCTCCCCACAGGACCCCGCCTCGCCCGGGCTGGGCTCCGCTCCCATCGCCCGCCCCCCTCCTCTTCCGCGCCCCCGGCCCACCCCGGGCCGCGCACCTCCTGCCCCGCACCCCCTCCGGCCGCCGTGCGGCCCCCAGCATTCCCGGCACGTCCGGCGCCGACTTTTACCTGTACTTTCTGCACTCGAGGCGGCTCGTCGGGCGAGAAACACCTCCCCGGGACCGCTACCTCCCCCGCCCCGGCTCCGCCCGGCTTCCTCCTTCCCCTCCAAGGCCGCAAAGTAGATGGAGTAAGAGAGTGTGTGTGCGAGAGAAAGAGAAAGAGGGAGCGGGCGCGGGCGCCGCGGGAGGGCGGGCGGGAGGGAGGCGCGCCCGGCCCCCGCCGCCCTCCGGCCGCCGCCGCTGCCGCCGCGGGCTCGGCAACTCCGGCTCGCGCCCGGCCCTGGCCCCGGCCCGGTCCCCGCCGCCCGCCTGCCGCCCGCCGCCCGCCGCCCGCGGGCTGGGGCCGGCCCGAGCCCCCGCGTCCCCGTACCTCGTAAAGGTCCCCAGAAGCCATGCCAGGCTGCGGAACTTGGCTCGCCGGGTGTGCGCGTCTGCTCGCTCGCGCCCTCCGTGCGTGTGCGCGAGGGGGCCAGGGTGCGCGTGTGTGTGCGCGCGTGTGTGTGTGAGTGTGTGTGTGGTGTGTTGAGTAAACTGTGTTTTTGCAGAATGACAGGCTTGGGGGCTGCCTATGCGCAGAATCAGAGCGGGCGGCGGCGGAGCTGGCGTAACCGGCAGCGGCGGCGGCGGTGGCGGCGGCGGCGGCACCAGCGCGGGCAGCAGCGACGGCCGCGCAGCGCGCCCGGATGGCACCGACGCGGCCCGAGCGCCGCGGCCCCCGCGACCCGGCGGCGGTGGCTGCAGCGGGCAACGGCTCGCCCCGGCGCCGCCTGCAGGAAGCCGCCCCGCGCCCGCCGCCGGCCCGGACGCTGCTGCCACTGGGCGAGTCCCCGCCCCCCGGGAGCCCGGCCCGGCCCCCGGGGCGGGGGGGCGGGGGCGATTGCCCGGCCGCGCCCCGGGGGACCGGTCCCGGAGTAGGGGAGCTCTTGGGTCCGTCCCGCCGCCCCTGGCTGGCTCTGGAGGCGGCTGGCGGGGTCCCCGGGGGTAGCGGGCCAGGTGCCCGCCGGGCGCACCCGGGCCCAGGCTGCGAAGGGGCGGCCGGGGAGACAGGTAGTGGGCTACGGTGGCAGGTCGCAGCGAAGGGGCCCCAGCTGGGCTTAGCGGGTCCCAGAGCCTCAGCTCTTCCCCCCACCCCAGTGATGGAGTGGGCGCCGCGCTAGGAGACCTGGCTCCTCGGGGCTGCACGGCCCCACCCTGGCTGCATAACCCCTCCTTCCAGGCTGGTTTTAAGATGTGGAGGCCACAGGAAGGAGGGAAGAAATGGCCCATCCAGAGGCTCCAGGAGGGACCAGGACAGCACCCTATAAACCCTGGAAAGTCTTTAGAGCCAGGGGTGGCCTTCCCTCAACAACCCCCCACCTCAAAATTCATTCACTCATCCATTATTCAACAAACGTTTGCTAAAGTCTACCCAAACTGCACAGTGTTCCTGGAAAGACACACCTGGGACCCTGCCCACAAGGGACTTTGATTCCAAAAGGAGAAACTAGCCACAGCACGTGAGGATTCAGTCGTTCAACAAAAAGGGGTTCCTTACATGTGCCAGCTCCAGAGTTGAAGGGACTGGAGAAGCTCCCTAAAATCCAAACTCCTTCAGTCACCTCTTTCTACTAATAACATGGATATCTGGTCACGCTTCTGTTTAAAGGCTTCTCTTCATAAAAGATATAGTTAACTCAGAACCTGGGAAGGCAAGCTGTTCTGAAAGGGGAAGAAAGTTATTCCTCATCCTAGTCCAAAAAATGCCCAGCTGGCTACTTTCTCCGGTGATGTTATGGATGTTCCTTACATCATCCCTCCATCATTTCTTATTTGTGATACTTGGGACAAGTCATTTTATTCATCTGAGCCTTGATTTCCTTGTCTGTAAACTGGAGGTGGTGATAAACACCTAAGATGGCGTAAGAAGTAAATAGAGTATCTATGGATATATGAAGTGAACTATACTAGCAGATCTCAATATAAAGGTTATTTGTGTCTGAATTTGGACCCTGAACTGCCCATGGGGAGAGCAAGAAGGCAGAGGGGAATGTATGGCAAAGGGAAAGGGTTTAATTTATTCTAGAGGCTGTCAAACTATTAAAAGTCACTAAATTTTTCAATTAAAAAAATCCACAGAATCTTCTGGACCACAAAGTTTTCATATCTGGCTCATTCTAGGGCACAGGAGTTTGCATATGCTGTTCCCTCTGCCTAGAATGTCTTTGTGCATTGAATCCATCTGGAAAACTTTTCCTCTTCTGGCAGGGGCTTGTTTATCTTTGTATCACAACTATTTATCACTATTCCTGCCAGAGAGTAGGTACACAATGAATGTTTGTCAGATTATTCCAACACAACAAATTTTATACCGATTTCTAGTTTAAAATCCCGTATCAAAATGGTGAGAAGGGAAAAAACGGTGAGGGTGTGGAAAGTAATAAATAACAAAATGTATTTGGTTTAGAAACTGTGGAAGTTGTTAATAGCAGTTCCCTTTTTCATACTATTCCCAAGGGTCATGGTTTTAAGTAATAACATTAATAATAAGCAGTTCTCTATCTGTACGTTGCAAAACAAATTTTAATGATCCTTAATTTGTACTTGGGAATAAATGCACCACCATAGCATGAGGATGTAATTTGGGAGTAGAAGACAAGACAGAAACTGGGTTTGGAAATAATATGCTCGGCCAAATTTGAATATATAATCAGTAGTTTTACAAAAACACCAAAAGCTTGACTTGGGCTGGCCAAATACTCCCTGGGAATGCGAGCACAGTTTGAAAAACTCTAGTCTAGACAACAATTGTTCACGGAGTTCACAGAAGGGGATATTCATTGTGGATTGGCAGGCTAAAGGAGTATTTTATGGAGAAGCGGGATTGAAATGGATCTTCAAGCCTCACAGAAAAGGAGTCTTTTGAGGAAAGAGGTAAATAAAGGTAGGCAGTGCTGCAAGGGAAGGGGTGCGAGAAGACTGGAAGATTAATTTGTGGAAATCACAGATCATTGGATGGCAAATGCAGGTCAGTCCATGAAGACTTGTAAATGCCATGCCAAGTTTGCAGTTTAGCACATCAGCAATGGAAAACTGAAGACTTTTGAATCCATCAAAAGCATGTGGCAATCAAAAGTGTGCATTAGAAAACAAATTCTAGAAGAGGTGAGGTTAGAGGCAAGGAGACCAACTGCAATGGTCCACAGTGGTGGCAGCAGAAATGAAGAAGAAAAACTGGATTTGCAAGATGTCCAGAAGGAAGAACCCGCCGGCCACCAACTTTCATTATAGTTACTCCACCCACTTCCATAAAGTATTTGATCCAAATCAACAGGACTCGATGACTAACAGGATGTCTGTGTGTATGCTGAGAATTGGGGGAAGGGGTGAGCAACTAAGGAAAGAAAGCATACAGAAATGACTAAGGTTTTAAACGAAATGACTGAGCTACCCGTCCATCATAACACTGTTTTAATTTGCTTACCCCAGACCTTCACTGGCTTCCAGAAAAGCCAGACGCTTCCTGAAGGATAAAGGGAAGGGTCTTCGCCCTCTGTGGGAAGGTCAGCCCAATCAATGGACAGTTCTCCAGGTTCTTCTGATGACATAGAACCATTGTTGCTCATGGAGAATGGAAGATATCTACCAATCTTCCACAAACTGGAATAGGCTCTTCATACAGTCATAATTCAGGGGCAAACGGTAGGTACTCAACTCAAACTAATTTAAAAGAAAGAATGTATTGACTCACAGAGATCAGAAAGGATGGAATTCCTCTCAGAGTTGGCTGGATTTAAGGTCTCGATATGAAATGACCTCTCACTCTCTGCCTCTCTCTGCACGCTGGTTCCTTTCCTGCTGAAGATTAGCTTCCTCCATACAGCCGAAAATATGGCACCTAGGAGCATACATCATCTGGCTTAGAGACCTCACACAGCATTTCCAAGTTCTAGGGAAAGGCTCTTCTTGGCTGCTGTAGCTCATATGCACTGGTTTTGGCCCAACTACTATAGTCAGTCACTGATAGTACCCTGCGATTGTCTAGCTTGTCATATGCCCACCTATGGGGCAGGAAGAGTACAATGATTGGCAGCTTTACCAGAATTACATGATTGCAAGTCTGGGTGAGCACAAACCCAAAAGAATGGGGGAATCAATACTGGGAAGATGTGTCCACTGTGTGCCAGGACAAGCCTGCGACAGGGAATTTAGAAGCAAGGGTGGTGGCTGCCTAGAACATAACCTTGTAATGGAGCAAGACCAACCAGTTTAATATCCAAGGAAAGATTTTACAAATGCCCTGACAGTGGCATTTGAATGTGACAATATTCTCCTTCCAGTATTACTTGAGACATGATCTTGACCTCCTGTGTAATGTGGTGGTTGAATATATGGGCTCTAGAGTCAGATTGCCTGAGCCAATTCTTGCATTATCATTACTAGGCTCTTGACTTAACCTCTCTGTCCTTTCATTTCCAAATGTACTTTTTTTTTCTGCACAATAAATTATCCCCAAAACTCAGTGACTAAACGCAAAAGGTATTTCTTATCTCGCAGTTTCCGTGGGTTAGAGAATCAGGAGCAGCTGAGCTCGGTGGTTCTGGCTTGCAGTTTTTTTATGAGATTGTAGCAAAAATGTTGACTAGGACTGCATTATTTGAAGACCTGACTGAGACTAGAGGATCTACCTCCAAAGTACCACCCACACATGGCTGTTAGCAGGAGGCTTCAGCTCCTAGCCTTGTGAGCCTTTTCATAGGTTTAATTGAGTGTCCTCATATCATTCTCATCTAGTCCCCCAAATCCAACTAAATAAAGCAAAACTGTCAAAGCCTCAGCTCGTTAGCATGGAGCAGCTAATGAATTCTGATGTCTTTTTTTTTCCTTATACACGATGTCGACAATTTTTTGTACGATTCCATTTATTTTTTATTTTCTTAAATTTGACTTTTTGTTTTCGTTTTTCAATTTTTTATTGTGTTTTTCCATTACTCTTTACCCCCTTATAATCTGATGTCTTAGTCCCTACTGAGAAGACTATTCGATACAGAGGTGATCTGCTGCCTGCCAGACTAAATGACTGGGAATGTCATCTGATCCACACCCCTCACTTTAAAAAAGAGAAAACTAAAACCCAGATTGGGTAATCCAAGAGAGCAAGAAGGAAGTCACAATGCCTTTGGCCATCTAAGCTTGGAAGCCAAACACTGTCACTTCTACCATATTCTGCTCCTTAGAACTGAGCTACTAAGCCTACACCACATTCAAAGGGAGCTAAATTAATTCCCAGCTTTTGAAGAGAGATCTGTCAAAGAAATTGGACGTATTTTAAAACCACCACACCACATTTGTAAGTTGAGGTGATAGATAACCCATAGAGTTGTTCGGAGAATTAGGTAGGATAATCCATGCAAGACACCTGCCACTAATAAGGGCGGAATAATGGTATCTGTTATAATTACTATGACAACTACTATTACCAGTTTCAAACTTGATATGTGTCACTAATACCCTTGAATATGCAAGATTAATATTGAAAGGTGTTAAATAAAACCTTCAAAATAAATATTGTTCTCAAGCCACATTGAACATTTATTACTAGTTAACTTTCTTGTAGCATTTATTTTAAAATACTTTACAACAACAATAACAATAATAATAGCAATAGAAGTAAAGTTGTACTTGTTCAGTGTCTATAATGTGCTAGGTAGTATTCTCGCTGAACGAAGCAAATAGTGCCCTACCTTCATGGAGCTTATAGTACAGTGAAGGAGACAGGGAATAAAACAAGAAAACAAAATATATATAATGTAATTTCGGGTACTGACAAGAACTACCGAAAAAATCAACTAGGTAAAGAGACCCAGTACCTATGCCTCGGCCAGGTGCTGGTTAGATAAGGTGTTTAGGCAAGATGTGACTGAGGTGTGGTGTTTGAGCTGAAACCGAAACAGTGATGGGGAACACAAATTAAATCAGAGAGCAGTGAATGTCAAAGAAAATAGCAAGGGGAAGGCCCCGAAGCTGAAGAAGCTTGATGTGTTCAAGGTCCGGCAATTACGCAGGTGGGGCTGAACCTGATCGTAAGAGCACATGGGTAGAGGTGAGTCAAGAGTTAAGCAAATACCGGGTATTTGTAGGGACTTGTAGCCTGGGCAAAGAATTGGAACCTTAAGTAGTATGAGAGGTCATTGGAGGAACATTGAACAAGGGAATGAGATATTTGGATTGCTTGGCAACTGGTTAGAGAATGGAATGAAGGAGGGATGAGGGATACTGAACGCCATTACAGAATCCAGGAGTAAGACCCTCATGATGTGGACCAAGGAGGAAGGTGTTAAGACAAAGCAGAGTGGTTGGATTGGGGCTATACGGGAGGATATGTGGGATATGATGAAAGTAAAAGAATCCTAAAATTTTGGTCTTAATATCTGGATGAGTGAAGGTGCCATTTACTCAGGTGGGAAAAACGGAGCTGAGAGGGGAAAGTGTGTTTCGTAGGTGGCATTATGGCTGGGTGAGGGGAAATCAGTAGTTCAGTTTTAGGACATGCTAATTTTTTTAATTAAGTATGTTTTATTGGTTATGCAATTACAGTTGTCCCATTTTTCCCCTTTGCCCTCCTCCACCCAGTACCCCCATTCCCTCCAGCAATCCCCCCCTTAGTTCATGTCCATGGGTCATACATATACGTTCTTTTGTGTCTCCATTTCCTATATGATTCTTAACCTCCTCCTGTCTATTTTGTACCTACCATATATGCTTCTCATTCCCGGCACCTTTTCCCCCATTCTCCACCCTCCCACTCCCCACTGATAACCCTCCATGTGATCTCCATTTCTGTGATTCTGTTCCTGTTCTAGCAGTTTGCTTAGTTTTTGTTTTTGTTTTTGTTTTAGGTTCAGTTGTGGATTGTTGTGAGTTTATTGTCATTTTACTGTTCATAGTTTTAATCTTCTTTTTCTTGGATAAATCCCTTTAACATTTCATATAATAAGGGCTTGGTGATGATGAACTCCTTTAACTTCACTTTTTCTGGGAAGCACTTCATCTGCCCTTCTATTCTAAATGATAGCTTTGCTGGATAGAGTGATCTTGGATGCAGGTCCTTGCCTTTCATGACTTTGAATACTTCTTGCCAGTCCCTTCTTGCCTGCAAGGTTTCTTCTGAGAAATCAGCTGATAGTCTTATGGGAACTCCTTTGGACATGCTAATTTTGACATGTGTATTAGATGTCAAGTAAAGAGGAGGATGTATTCAGTATATAAGTCAGGAACTCAAACTGGACATATAGTGGGAAATATCAACATATTAATGATAAGGAAAGGGACTAGTTATGATCACCAGTGGAGTGGACACAGACCTGAAAGAGAAGAGGACCTAGGGTGGAGCCCTAAGGCAGTTGAGCATTTAAAGGTCAAGAAGAGGGTGGAGACCCAGCAGAGGCGCCTGAGAAGGGGTGATTGAAATAAAAGGGAACCAAGAGAATGTTATTCCAAATGAGAGACAGAGGGCTGACCGATCCTTAAATGTCAGTGGGCAGTTGGGTAAAAAAAACTGACTGCTCATGGGATTTAGTACGGTGGAGATTTTGACAGTACCAGTTTCAGGAGAGAAGTAAAGTTGGAAGCAAGATCGAAGGGCATTAAAGGGAGTTTGGGCAGAGAGGAAGTGCAGATGGTAAGCACAGGTGACTCATTAAAGGCCTTTTGCTATGAAGAGCAGAGAAATGGGTCAGTAGGTGGAGGGGGCGTTGGATGCAGGAAGGGTTTTTAAAAATAGATGATATGACAGCATGTCTATACAATGATAAGAACAACACAATAAAGAGGAGGAAATGGCTTCACAGTACAGAGAAGAGAGAATTGCAGAAACAGCCTTTGAAAAGGCCAAGGGGGAGGGGATACAGAAGGTCAAAGTGGAGGGGTTGGACTTAGGAGCACAGAAGCTACCTGTACTGGGTTGAATAGTGTATCCCTAAAATTCATGTCCATCTAGAACCCTAGAATGTGACCTTATTTGCAGATGTGAGTAATTATGATGAGATCATGAAGGTTTAAGGTTAGCCCTAATACAATAACTGGCATCCTCATGAGAAGAGAAAATAGAGACAGACACATAGGAAGAATGCCAGGTGATGATGGAAACAGAGATTGGAGCAATGTGTCTATAGGCCAAGGAATGCCGAGGATTATCACAGCCACCAGAAGCTAGGAAGGAAGAATTCTTTCCCATAGATATTGGAGGAAGTGTGGTCCTGCCAACACCTTTATTTCAGACTTCTAGCCTCCAGAACTGAGAGAATGCATTTTTGTTGTTTTAAACCACCAAGTGTATGGTCAATTGTTACGGCAGACACACAAAACTCATACACCATTCATTGGATAAACAAGGAAGGCCAAGTACATGGCTGCCGATGAAGTCATTGGCAGGTTTGGAAACTCTCTTCTATTATGTCTTTATTCTCTGTGAAATAAGCCATGGAATCATGAGATGAAAGTGAGGAGAAAGGAAAGGTATCAGATAGGGGAATGTAATTTGCTTGGAACAATACTGGTTTAGCCTGTTCCCCAAACAGTTGTCCCCCAAATCTATTAATAGCAGCCCCTTTCACTCCCAAGAATATTTAGATTTAGACAATAAATGTATGGCTTTTCTAGTTTATATGTTTGAGGACAGATTTAAAAATAAGGAAAGTCAACTCAGTAGAGTGGATTGACTAGAAAAATATAATGGCATTGCTGGGAGGCACTGAAGGCCCACTAGAATTTTGTGGTCATAAGTTAATCAGACCAGTCTGACCAGTAAGCATGGTTGTGATTTATCCAATCACAGTTATTTAGGGAACAAGCTGGGCATTGGGTTTAGCGCAGGGTGGGATTTGCTATGTGAATTCAATGGAAGAAGAGGGGAGAGAGAGTTAGGAGTATATGTAAGGAAGTGACTATAATGATAGGGTGATGGTTGCCCAATGTAAGCTAGATAGGGAGAGGCGTGATAAAATGGGGACTGGGGTAGAGGTAATACAAACAAAATTGCTGGTCGATGAATTGGAGCAAAAGTTGTTAGAGTAAGGACTCTTGAAACGACGCCGCCAGTAGTGGAAGCTCCCACTCAGGAGCAACAACCCTGGGCTACATACTTTCTATAGAAAACCATCTATTGTTCCCTTCAACTCTTTCTTGCTTCTCCTACTCACACTGTAAGGACCTGCTATTGTCCCAACAGGATAAAGGAGGATCAATGTTCAGAACCTTGAAGATATTAAGAACAGAGGGTGGATTTGGAGTGAAGACTGAGGGTTGGGGAAAAAAAACACAGATACTGGGAGTTGGATAGAGGCTGAGAAATAAGAACAGGAGAGCAAAAAAGAAATCCTTCTTGGAAACCCAACAGAAATATTCTTTGAATGACCTCAGTCGAAGGGAAAAGTGATGCGTTGAGCTGTTTATGGGCTCCAGTGATTTTTACTAGAGTGAACCTGCCATTCCTTCTCAGTATTGTAGGCAGAACTCAACAATGATATGCGTGGTGTAGCATTTTATCATTTCAACAAGGTAGGAACAATTGGCCTCATTTTATAGATGTAAGAAGAAAAGGTCATGACCCCCTAGCGTATGCTTTAGAAGTGGCAGGTAGAGCTTCTGTTACCTTAAGTTGGCCCAGACTCCCTCTGGGCCATGTGCTTGGGAAAAAGTTATTTATTTTTTTAGTTTTATAGTTTTATTTTTTTCAATTTTTATTGTTGACACTATTACAGATGTCCCCATTTTCCTGACCTTTGCCAGCCTCCATTCATCCCCCACCTTACCCCCTCCCTCTGGCCAGCACCACATGAAAAAGTTATTTCTTGCAGAGACCACCAGAGGAGAAAGAAAACCCAAGTGTTTGGCCTTGAACTTTGACTAAGAATTGATCCTGTGACTTTGAGATCTTGGGGTAGGAAATAGATGGACTCTGGAAAGCAAACATCATTTTATTAGGGTGTGTGTGTGTGTGTGTGTGTGTGTGTGTGTGTGTGTGTTGTAAGAAGAGGAACTTAAGTTTTTTTTGCCCAACATGCCTTTTTCTAGAAAGATCAAATACAATTTATATTTCTACATAGAAAAATCAATGGCATTACTGTGAAACAGATGTGCCTATCAGTATGTTTTCAAGTGACTAAACATACTGGGGTTCTTAACTTTTTAATCTCAGGACCCCTTGATGCTCCTCAACATTATGAAGGACTGCAAGGAGCTCTGGCTTATGTGGGGTATATCTATTGATAGTCAGTGTACTTGAAAAGTCTTAAAACACAGGCATTCATACACATAAAAATAGCACACAAGCACACACTCCATTAGCTTCCAGGGTGATAAAGTTATCTAGAGTCATGTAACTTCTGGAAAAGTCCTTTGTATACTGGTGAAAGAATGAGAGTGAAAAAGGCAAAAATATCTGAGCATTCTTCTGAAAATAGTTTGGACTGTGTGGATCTGAAATGGTTTCAGGGGCCATGAGGTTGCATGGACCACTCTGAAAATTGCAGTTCTACAGAATCACGTAAAAGGCTGTCTTTGTTGTGCGTAAAATTACATCTCTGAAGATTATATGAAAATGTTTCTTTTCTAACTGCACTTAGACTGCGTTGTTCTGACACGCTGGGAGATGAGTGTGCATGTTCTCATTCATGAATTTTCCCCCAAAGGAGCTGGTAACAGAGGCCCCGAGTTCCCTACACAGGACCTGAGAGCCTCCTTCTTCACCACAAGCTTCTGGAGAAACCCGAACAGGAACACAACCAAAGTGCATTGGCGAAGCCCCACGGGAGGATTTCTCCTCCTCTTCCTCTTCCTCCTATTCCTCCTCCTCTGTCCTCTTTCATTGAGCCTTTTTTTAAAAGGGAGAATTCCAAACCTAGGCAAAAATAGAGAAAATTATGCAGTGAGCCTGCATGTACCTGCTACCCCGCTACAAAACCCACCGATCCAAAGCCATTATTTCATCTCTACCACCCCTTTCCATCACCCCACACACAAGATTATTTTGAAGCCTCAAACCTCACACCATTTCTTCTGAACACGCCAATATGGATCTCTGTAATGTAAGTACTGGCCTTGTCAACACCATCAATACACAAATTAACACTAATTCCATGATATCATCAAATATTCAGATGCTTCCCAAATTTCCCTGGTTGTCTCATAAATAAATTTTGACAATTGATTTGCATAAGTCAGGATCCAAACATCCACACATTGCATTTGTTTGCAAAAACTCTTAAATTTTCGTTAACCTTTAGGTATCTCCTAGTTCCTCCCACCCCCTTTCTTTTTTTTCTTGCAGCTTATTTGCTGGAAGAACTAGATCATTTGTCTTCAGTGTCATTTAGCATATGCTTCTATATCCAGTATTTTCTATAGGCTGGGAGCTAGATCTAGATTTGGGCTTTTTTCGGGGGCAGAATACTTCATGGCTGGTACTACGAGCACTCCCACCATAAGGCACATAATGTCTGCTTGTCTTTCTTTTTGTAATTTTAGTAGCCAATGATGACTCTTGTCTAGATCCATTTCACTGGGAGTGGCAGAGTGGTGACTATCTGTCATTCCTTCCTTATTTATCAGCTGTATACTTCCATAAAATATTCCCTGTGCAACTCTTTGGCTGCCCTGTGGTATATCTGCATTTAAAAAGGCTGGCTAAATGCTTCATTCTTTCCTTTTATTTGTAAGTTTTCCAAATCATGAGCTGGTTCTCTAACATCTCCAAAATATCGTGAGGTATTTGCTTTAGTATCATTATAAACTCATGAGTGTTAACATATTTTACATGCTTCATCCCACTGCCATTGCTCCTCTTCTTACAGCTCAAATAGCTCCTGCTTTGGCCATCAGGAGCCTCTTCTAGTTGGTTCTTGAGTCTTTGAGTGCACCCTTGCTCTCTGGTATGAGAAGATGCTCAGACACCTTGACCGGTCGCTGCACCATACCTGGTACCCACCATTTCACCAATGATCCCTGGTGGTTTTTGCTGAGAAATGACATTAAGTTACCATAAAGTGAACACCAGCTTGTGTCTGTAGGTTGGTTATTATTTCTAGGACTTTTCAATGGACAAAGCTAGAAATGTTTTGTACGCCTTTTAGTCCCTAGAGTATATCCCACAAGGAATGTCCAGTCATACTGCTTTGTTTTAAAGTCACTTGAAATAGCTTCTCTATACTTGGTTAAGTTACCAACTCACTACACATCTATTTATTGATTGATTTCAATCCTCACCTAAGGATATGTTTTATTGATTTTAGAGGGAGAGGAAAGGGGTGGGAAGAGAGAGAGAGACACAGAGACAGAGAAACATCAACATGAGTGAGAAACATCGATGTGAGAGAGAAACATTCATTGGTTACGTCCCACATGCGTCCCAGGTATGTGTCCTGACCGGGAATCATACCTGCAACCTTTTGGTGTACAGGACAACGCTCCAACCACCTGATCCACCTGGCCAGGGCCTCACTACACATATGGATTCATTTGTTTTCATTTTCATTTTTATTTTTAGGGATTATATTTTTATTTTTATTTGGTTTTTTAATTGTGTAAATATTAACATGGTTCCAAAATTCGATCTCCCAGTGAGGTATATTTAGGGAAGTCTAGCTTCTACCATCTTCCTTTTATTCTGTTCCCTTCCTCTCCTTGAAGGTAATCATTTTATTTCATGGTTTACTATTAAATTTTTAATATAAACATATATGCACATACCCCCGTTTTTTAGATAAATGTTAGTATACTATGCACACTTTCTCTACCTTGGTTTTGTCACTGAACATCATTTCCAGAAAATAATTATTTTGCATTATTTAGAATTATTCTTCTTATAGCTGCATAGTATTCCACGATATGGCAGTATTATAGTTTATTCATCCTGTAGCCTTTTGCAGTTGCAAATAGTACTGCAATTATTAGCTTTATATATTTTTGAATTTCTGCTAGCCTATAGTAGGATTTCAATTTTATGCTGAATAACTGGGCTTCAGAAAACGTACTGATCATGA
Source organism: Mormoops blainvillei (assembly GCA_004026545.1). Lineage (NCBI taxonomy): Eukaryota > Metazoa > Chordata > Mammalia > Chiroptera > Mormoopidae > Mormoops > Mormoops blainvillei. The sequence goes on along the minus strand of PVJD01006970.1, from coordinate 20,547 downwards.
CAATCTTGGTGGACATGGTGTCCAAAAGCGAGCCCCACCCCTGTGGGCAGGACGCTGGCTTTACTTTTATTTCTGAGAGGAGTGGCCACTGAAACTGTCAATCATCATGGCAGGGAACCAATATGGAGATGACAGATGAATACTTGAACAGGGAGGGAACCTGAGTCTCCACAAAAGAGAAAGGCATTAGATGAAGCCATTGGAGAACAGACGTGAATGAGGTGGGCCACACACAGAATTACCTGGTCTAGGAAGTGGCCCTGGCAGAGCCAGCTGGGGGCTCTGGTGGAGGAACTTGGATCTGTGATCTCGGAGAGCAATCCTGTAATTTGTTTTAACTTTCTCTGTGTTCAATTTCTCTTCTTTTATCTCAAGGACTTTAGACAGGTTTTGTGAAATGTTAACAGCAATATCTCAGTTGTGTTACCAGAAAATTCAGAGACAAGCCTGCATATATGATTGGAATGCAGTGATAAAGCAGAGAGTAGCTATCCTTCCTTATCCCCTGCCCCCAAGGCTAAGAGAGTGGAGGTATCAATGGCGCAAGAGAACATAGTGGCTCAGAGTTCCAGAAAATGGGTGAGCACTAATCCTGCAGAACCCCCTGTGGCACAGAGAATGATGCCACGGATCTAAGAAGTGGTCCAGATTTGGATCTTTATCAACCTATTGAGTGGAGTCAGACTTCATAATGAGGAAAGACCACAGAAAAGAGGCACAGATACATAGACACTTATTTTCAAGAGTTCTTTCCTTTTAAATAGAAAGGGGCTGTTGTGAGTTGGCTGAGGAACTATTAATAATATAACATTAAGTGATTAATAAGCAGGCTACAAAGCAAGGAGTCCATTCCATTTTCTAATTAACTGTTTACACAATGTAAAATATCGATTTCTGATGTGTAAATAGACACATCAAAGTGAAAATGTTAGCAATGAAATCAGAATGAATGATGAGGTCATGGGTAATTTTTCTTGTTTTTAAAAAATTTTTTATATTGAATATGGGTTTATTGTGAGATTATAATGTTATATTAAAATAATAAAAAATACCTAGCCCTGGTCAAGGGGCTCAATTAATTGGAGAATCACCCTGTGCACCAAAAGGTTGTGAGTTCGATTCCTGGCCAGGGCACATACCTAGGTTGTGGGTTTGATCCCCAGTCAGGGCACAAATGGGAGGCAACCTATCAATGTTTCTCTCTCATATTGATGTTTCTCTCTCACATCCATGTTTCTCTCTTTCTCTCTGCCCCTTCCTCTTTCTCTAAAGTCAATGAACATATCCTCAACTGAGGGTTAAAAAAAACACCTAACCAAAAAATGGGTAAGGACATTCATAGGAAACATAGAAATGGAGAAATATGAATGAGCAATGAAATTATGAAAAGAGTATTCAAACACACTTGTAATAAAAGAAATCCAGTGTAAGACAACAGCAAGAGGTCATTTCAATTAACCAATTGATGATTCTTAAAAATTATTCCAATACCTAGTATTGCTAAGGATGTAGAGAAAATGGCTCTTATACAATCTTGGTAGGAAGCTATACTAATGCTATCTTTTGTGGAAGGAAATTAACATTTCATCATTTCCCCAGGGCCTAGTAATTTAACTTCCACAAAATATTCTAAATAAAAAATCAGGTATGTACATAATAACTTATGTTTAGGAGTATTTTCATAGTTATTTATAATACTATATATCATTCAAATGTAAATGTCCAAAAGGTTAATATCTGCAGGTAATTGAAATCAGGACCTTTAAGAATAAATAATGACATAGGGGAAAGCTCATTATATATTGTTGAGTGGAAAAGGCAGATTACATAATGGTGTATCTAGTATGATTACAGTTTTGTTCATAAAGTTGTGGGTGTGTGTTGAAATGGTAACAGTGATAGAATACAGGAAATTTGGGCTTTATTTCATAGACATTGTTGAATTTTCTTAGTATTCTACAGTAAGTGTGTAATACATACACATGAATAGACATTTTTAAAATCAGGACATTTCATTTTTTAACGAAAGCTTATTTTAAAAGTAAAGCAAGGTTCTTGAGTGGAAGTTTACATGGAAGCAATGGAAGGAAGCTGGAATGACCCATGTGCCAATGAGTTGGAGTTGGAGACATCAATATGAACTCATGTTTAGCTTAATATAGATACAAGTAATTACATACAGAAATATTTCTAGATATGGGTATATATACCACTTAGTATACACACATATATTTTCTTGCTCTGTCAGCTGAGAGGGCATAGAAGTAAGGACATCTCAGTAGCACTGAGCACACCTAGTGACAAGATCTTGGTTTCTAATACCATTCTCTAGTAAAAAGAGCCAAGGCTCTTTAGAGAAATGGCTGATTCTAGGACTAGTGCAGCAAATATGCAAAATGAGCCTGGGATATCTTATAGCACCAAAAAATAACGAAGTGCTCAAAATGAATGAATAAACCCACTATGGTGGGGTTATGTCAAAGATATCAACTGATAAAGTTCCCAATGGCCAAAGCTGCAACAATTTGAGTAACAAAATTAATGGAGTAGTAATGGATTATATCCAAAGTATAGAATAAATATTTATGAATCAATACAGATATAAAGGGATAATTGAATAAATAAATAAAAAGGTGAAAAAGAGATGAATTTTCTGTGCAGGGAATTTCAAATAATTTATATGGACACTCCACACTCAAGGAGGTAGAGTCCAACTCTCCACTCCTTAGTCGTGAGCTGCACTTAGTGAGTTCCTTCAAAGAGCACAGTATGGGAAGGGGTGGGGAGTAATTTTACAGTAGAGAGAAACCTGACAAGCACGACCTCAGCCAGGTGATCAAGACCACGATCAACAATCATAAGTCATGCTGGTATATAAAAATAGCCCTTTAACCCTATCGTCTTCCTCTCAAAACCCGATAATCCCAGTCTAAACAAGAGAAAATCATCAGATAAATACCAACTGAGGGACAATCTACCAAATACGTAACCAGCACTCCTCAAAAACTCATCAAAAACAAAGAAAGTCTGAGAAACCACCACAGCCAAGGAGAGTCTAAGGTAGCATGATGACTAAATGTAAGGTGGTATCCTTGAGGGGGTCCTGGAACAGAAAAAGGATATGAGGTAAAAATTAAGGTAATGTGAATAAAGTATGGCCTTTAGGTAATAATAATGTATCAGTATTGGTTGCTAATTGTGACAAATGTCCCATACTTCTGTAAAGGGCTAGTAACAAGGGAAACATTGGAAAGTATATGGGAGCTCTCTGTACTGTCTTTGTAATTTTTCTGTAAATGTAGAAGTATTTTAAAATATAAAATTTATTTTTAAAAACCAAGTTTCTGTGACAAAATATAATAAAAGGCATTTTCAGAAATTATCTCTAAAGGATAGTAGGAGGCCATTAAATGCAAAGTTTTTTTCTGGAGAAAGTTATTATTATATTGATTTCAATGAACAGCATAGCTAAAAATACACACTATCTTTCTCTTCATAAACAGAAGAGTGAAATAGTATATATTTTCTGAACTTATAGATGTCCATGAGGCTATAATTTCACTCTTCTTTATCACAACGTAAAAGGGAAAACCATGAATTTATCGAGAAGAAAGCAGACATAAATAACAAGAAGTCTGGAAAGGGAAAAAATCTAGGGAAAAACCTGCCTCTGAAAGTGAGCTACTCCAAAATTCAGAAGAAAATTTTTTAAACCTAGTTGGGATTCCAAAAAAGGACAAAAGAATATTAGGTTCCATAAATAATGATGAGAGTGTCATAAGAAAAGATAGAGGTAAATAGGCAAAAGAGATAAAATGGAAGATGAGTAACAAATTGTTGTAGCAGAATTAAAATCAACATTAAAGACAATAATGACAGTATGTGATGTGGGCAGCTAATATAAGAATACCTCCCGGAATTAAAATAAAAGGGCAAAGAGATTAAGATAAAGAAAGAAAATACAATAATCATGGAAAGATGGAAGATGGAGAACAAAGATATGATTTTTTTAAAGTGCAACTGAAGAAGAGAAAAATAGACCAGAAATAAAATCTGAAAATATAGAAGAAAACAGTGATCAGCTAAAGAATTACCACTTCACAGAAATTTTAAATGTTAACCATTTTATGCAAAGAAAGTAGTGGTCTATATGTAAAAGCAATACAATAACATTCTCACATGAACAAGAACTCAGAAAATGTACTTTTGTTGAAAAAAAACCTTACTATTTTCTTCAACCAAAATAAAGTCCTCAGGAATGAACTCTCATAAAGAGACCAGCAATAAACGCTAAAATTTGTCAAAATACTTAAGTCTAAATAATTCTTTTAAATCTAATTTTAAAACTGAAAGTGAATGTAAAAGTAACAACGTGCTAATATCTGTACTAAAACACTAACGATAACCACTACTAAAATTTACATGCTATATTAGCCCCTAAAACATAAATATAAGAGCAAAGTCAATATAATCTACATAGCATAAGGCAAGAAAGTATGAAAAACAGAAAACATGAGTTAAGATGACAGGGGTAATATTTATTATAATGACAAAAGTAAATGGGATAAATGCCCATGATAGAGACAAAGAACCTTAAATTAGGCCACAAATACATGTTAGGCCAAAAGCTACATGTTTTTCAGAAAATATAAATATAAATAAAACTGATATAACATATTTGAAAAACAAAAGAATATGAGAAGACATGGTATAAATGTAAAATGACTATTAGATGAAAAAGAAATCTAGGCAAGAATACTAAATGAGACAGTGGGACATTTTATGTTAATTAGGGATATAATTCAAAATGAAGATATACTGCAATATTCAGCCAATACTTATCCATTCCTACAACTTTTCAGGAATTTTAAAAAATGCATGTGAAACATTTAATGCCAGCTACTAAAATTTAAAATTAGATAGGTATGTTTTTTGTTTTTCTTTTCTTTAAAATATTCCATTTAAATATATAAAACAATAACTGTTAGAAAAACTGCCTCAAACACTGTGATTTTGCAAAACATAAAATACCATTATTGTTTTGGGTAGATAAATTGGCAAAAAATTAAATAAAGATATAAAGGATATAAACCATAAAATTAGATGTTTAATTTTAAAATGGGGTAAAGAGAGAATACATTTTCCTGGCAATTATGGGAAATTTGTAAACAGAACACATCATAATAAAATACAAAAATTCAATGCAATTATATATTAATAAGAGACATTAGCTGAGGATAATTGATTCTGAGAATAATCCACTTAAAATAAACCCCCTTAAAAGGAAGTTTAAAATTTCACAATGACCACTGAAGAAAAGTTGGAGTGGAACTTTACCTTGAAAAATGAAACATAAAATTATTAACATACATTCACTTTATTGCATATTTAATGAAATTAAAAAATGAAAAATACTGATTTTGGCATATTCTGACAAAATTTGGGATCTCATGATATATCATACTTCATCATGAATAACAGAGTAATTTTTCTGAAAAAAAATTGAGCTTTTATCAGTTTCTTAGGGGTCCTTTCAATGCTTTTCTGTGTAGATATTTCACCCCTGAAGCCATCATGGTATCATCTTATAGATTTTCCTCCTTTTGTTTGCATTATGCCAGAGCCTATTCGTTAAAAAAAGGTCGGGGGGACGATTCCAGCAGTTCTCCAACATTGCCTTCAACCTTACAAAATTGTGCAGTCTTTTTTTAAATCAAATGTAATGTGTTTGCTTTGTTTTGTCAGGAAAACATCCAACAATCAGCTGGAGGTAACTGGGCAAAGAGACCAGACGGACATGTAAAGACCTTGGTTTTACCCCTGAAGGGACTTTTAAGATGAGATTGATTTCATAAATGGTTAATTAGTCAGGAAACATTTCATATTACGAGACTTTTGCACCTCTATACAACTTCATAACTGTGGGGAGTTAGAAATTGAAATCTCCCCTTCATGAAGTGTAAAACACTCTCCTACAAAATTATATATAAGAAAACATCAAAATTGCAGTGACATTATTTAGAAGTTACACACAACAAAAATAGATAATATCAAAAATAATGGAATACAGCCAAGGTGTTTATCAGTGCAACATTTATGGAGCTCAATGCTTTTATTGTTAAAGTATTGAAAATAAACTAAGTATATAACTTTTAGAAAACTAGAAAGGAATATGAAGTTTTAAAATGTGGAATTAACACAGATATAAATGGCAGTAAAAAATAAATCTGAGTTCTGAGTCCTTGAAAAAACCAACACATTCCAAGGCTAGGCAAGAGAAAGAAGAAAGGAAAGTAGGGAAAGAAGGAGAGAGGGAGGGAAAGAGGTGGGAGGATGAGGGAATAGAATGAGAAAGAAATATAGGAGGGAAGGAAGGGGGAAAGGGAAGAATGGGGGCACAATTATATAATGTTAGGAATGGTAAAAGGTCTTGTTCTTGATTAGGTTCTGAGACTTGCAGTCCATTTGCTCCTGTAACTGAGGTAACAATATAAAGTGACTGCTATCGCCATCTGTTGGTGGCAGACAGAGCTGACACCTCTGTCCTCACTGCTCCCATCTAAGAAATCTTGCAAATTGAAATTTCAAAGTTGTTTTAAACTAACAGCTTCTGAAATGTTTTATGTCCTTAGATGTTATGTCTGTTAATTTTAAAATCTTGATTAAATGTAAAAATGTGTAGAAAATTATAAGTAGCCAAAACCGACTTAAGACACAAGTGACTATGCAAGGAGTGAAAAAAAAGTTTTCCCCAAAATGTTTTAGGACCAGGAAGCAAGCGCTCTTAAGAACGAGGTTCATTCCTATGCTCTTGAAATTGTTCCAAAATGCAGGAAAAGAAGGAAACTCTCTAATTAATTTTATAAAATCAGTATAACTCTGATATCATTAAAAATCTAGCAAAATTTCTCCCCCCCAAAAGGAAATTTGAAGATAAATTAAAATATTAGGTATGGATGCAAAAGTTTTTTTAAAAATTATATCAAGTCAAATAAGGCCATATATTCAATGAATATCACAGTGCATTCAGTAAGCATTATTTCCAGATATGCAAGGATAGTTCAATATTGTAAAATCACCCATCTGATTCACCATGGTAATAGATCAAAAGAGAAAAACCTTGTGAAGATCTTGAAGAATAAAAAGAAAATATTTTGATAAAGTTCAGCTATATGCCAATCCTACTACACTAGGGTTAGAAGAATAGTTCATAAACATCAATAAGACTTCCTCTTCTAAAAATCAGGAGTAAGAAAATAACCTAAAGTAACCATTATTATTCAGTATGTCTTGGAATTTTTGATCAGTGCAACAAGTTAATAAAAGAAATATGTAAATTATACTTGGATATGTAACTATTTGGTTTCAAAAAACCAAAGAGAATCTACTAAAAACTATTAAATAAATAAATGAGTTCAGAGTTCTAAATTTATTTTTAAATAATTATGAAACACAACAATAGCTTTCCCACATACTAGCTATACAATCATTTATAAAATATCATGGAGGAAAATTATTTTGCAGAAGTATCAAAAACTCTGAAATTTCTTGAAATAAATTTTAAGTTTAGGACACTTATTTTCATCTACAAATTCTAAAAACATAAAAATAATTTGGACAAGTAAAGTAACTATGTTCATGAATGACTTAATGTTACAAATAAATCAGTTCTCCCCCAAATTAATCCAAACATATAATGCAATGCAACCAATATCTCAATAGGCCTTCTTTTTGGAAATAAATACAGGTTTTTGAAAATTCAGCTGACTAATAAACAGAATAATCACATTTTTTAAACAAAGGGAAATAAAGTGGGTCCTTGCCTAGCTGACTTCAAAAGTACCATCAGTCCTGGTGCAGGACTAGAAAAATAGATCAATAAAACCCAACAGAATATCCAGGAACTAAAAGAAAAAATTGTAAGAACATGGCATGTGGTAAAAGTAGCATCACAGAGCGGCATGGAAAATATGACTATTAATAATGGGTTACAAGGGGGATAAATGGTGATCAAAAAATACAATAAAAATAAAAATTAAAAAATAAAAATTGTCAATAAAAAAGTCATTTGAAAAATACAAAGTTAGACCCTACTCCAAACATACATTTATGATAAATAATACTTAGTTCTGAACTGTGCACTGTCCTTCCTATGAGATTACACTTCCGAGCCCCACTGACATTGACTTAGCCATGTAACTTGATTTGGCCAATGAAATGTGAACAAAAGTGACATATGCCACATCCTGGTATTCAGTGTGCCACTGCATGGTTCTGCCATCATTCTTTGTTCCTCCATGAGACTGGGATAGAGGCTGCTCCTTCAGGCTACGCCCTGGAATGAGGCACACTTGTAACAGCACCAAAACTAGCCTGCAGCCAACATGGAAAGCGACTGTGAAACAAATACATATTGTGTGGTAATTGCCGAGGTGGGGGGAGGGGGTGAAAGAAGGTTTGGGGGAATATACTTGGTAATGGAAAAAATAAAATAATTTTTTAAAGTTACTTAAAAATAATAGTAAAAAAATGAAATAAATATGTATTATTACAAACCACTGAAATTTGGGGGTCATTTGTTACCATAAACAGCCTAAAGAAAAAGTTGGGTGATATAGAAATAGAAAGACCAAATGTAAAAAAGAAACTATGACATCTCTAGAGGAAAATACTGATGCATGTTTATATAATCTTAAGTTTATGTAAATATAACATGGAGGAACAACATTTAAATGAAACAATTTAAAGCTTTGGCTACATAAAATGTTAAAATTTCTTTTATACAAAATATTCAGCCAACAACAAACTGGGAAATTTATGTGCAAGGCAGCTGTCAGGGGATTCATATACTCATATATAAAATTTTGACATGCAAAGCCCTGGCTGGTGTGGCTCAGTGGATTAAGTGCCAGCCTGTGAACCAAAGGGTTACTGGTTTGATTCCCAGTCAGGGCACATGGTTGGGTTGTGGGCCAGGTCCCCACTTGGGGGCACGCAACAGGCAACCACACATTAATGTTTCTTTCCCTCTCTCCCTTCCTTCCCCTCTCTCTAAAAATAAATAAATAAATATATTTTTTTTAATTATTACATGTGAAAAAAATGATTAATGTTCTCAGGGGCCAAGGATATTAATAAAAGTCAATTCTCAAAAGAAAGAATATAAATAAGAACAAAAGTGTTAAAATATATTTAACCTCATGAATTACCAAAGAAAAGCTAATAAATATTGAGAGTTCTTTTTTGACTATCTTATTAACAGACATAAAAAGTATGCCCATACCCAGTGCTGGCAAAAGAATGGGGGAGAAGTCACTCTCCTATACTGCTCTTAAGAGTGTAAATTTTTTGGGAAGGGATTGGGCAAAATAGTAGAAGACCAAAAAATGACTGAGAAAGTCTACTTCCTGGAATTTATCTTTAAAAATAATTGGACAAATGGGCAAAAATGTAGATAGAGCTCAGTGCCATTTATAATGGGGAAATGTCTTTAAAAATCTTAAATGGTTAAGTAAATTATGGTACACTTACACAGTGGAATACTACAAAACCATTAAGGCTGATTATGTAAATGTATATTTATAAGAAAAGACATGCACAATTTAAAAAGTGAAGAAAAAGTTTTAAAACATTTGGTTATATCCAATTATTTTATAAATAATATTTCTATATGTATAGTTTAATTATGTTTTCATATCTGTAAACATAAATAAGGTTTAAATATCTGAACCTGGAGGAATAGCTAAATAATTAGTTTTTGGTGTATTTTTATATGCATTTTGAAAAAATTCAAAATGTGTAATTTATGTATTAGAAAAATAATAAATTTTTAAGAGAGTGTCCTAAAAGGTTGTGTTGCGTAAGTCCCATTAAGGGTCACAGATCTCCGAGGATACATTGAAAGCTATTGATTGGCCAGCCTTGAAAATGCACAGGTACACTAGACACAGAACTCTGTATGGATTTCCAGTGACTTCTCATTCCTCTTCAGCATAAATCCATGGACATCTAAGTACTGTACACCTGATTTCTCTCTACTCTGCATGTCATAACCACTCAGTCCAAGTATGTATAATGGACAAGACCTACAGCTGTTTAACTTAGTGTTTTATTAAGCAGACAAACATATTTTGAGAATGAATGGTTCCAAGTTCTGTCATGAGAAATGCTAAGTTTACCTTCCAACATTAGGAACATCGTACTAGGAAATGTATACAGGTTTCCCAACCAACTGTCCATCCTTCTAAAGGAATTAGGGAAACTCAACCAGAGTGGCCAAAAGAAATAAAGAAACATGGACTACTCTGGTCTGTACATCTGTGTCCACTTGGCCTGTTCTGTTTTCTCACCATCTTATTCTCTCTAATGGTGGAGTGAAGGAGGCTCTATGGTCCTCCCTCTACCTGAGGGCTCCAATGACTGAGTTCCAAACTGAAAGCCCATCACCTCCTGCCAATTGTCAAGGCCGGCATAGTATTAGCCCTGGGGGACCATGATGTAGCCATACACACTCTAACGTGGGGCTCTGAATGTGTACTGATTTCCTTCATAGACAAGGCACTCCAAAGGCTCCTGATATCCTGAGATCGCTCGCCCAACCAGGACAGCTGCTGGCACTTGAATTCCTTCTAAGCTGAAAGATTAAATGAATGAAGTTATAACACCCAACAGCTTCTACAAGTAAAGGTAAGTCAAATCAATAAGCCATTATTGCACTTCTGTAATGGTTTATCTCTGTAGGAAGTCTTAGCAGAGATACAGATTAAGAAGAATTTAGATGATAATCTCTAAACAGGTGAAATGTCTGGGCAACAAGATAATATGTTTATCCAAATATATAAAGAGAAATGTTGCAGAAATGAGAAGTTTACTGTTTTCAGGTAAAAGCACTAAAAAAATGTTAATCTCCTGGCTGCTGTGGCTCAGTGGATTGAGTACCAGCCTGTGAACCAAAGGGCCACTAGTTCAATTCCCAGTCAGGGCACATGTCTGGGTTGTGTGCCAGGTCCCCAGTGGGGGATGTGTGAGAGGCAACCGCAAAATGATGTTTCCCTCCCTCTCTTCCTCCCTCCCTTCCCCTCTCTCTAAAAATAAATAAAATATTTAAAAATAAATTAATTCATTAAATAAATTTAAAATGTTAATCTTTCAAAAAAAAGCTAACACATTTCCCTGCCTTGGGTAGAATACATGGAACATAGAGTAACCTTTTCTATAGTCTTGGATAACTGGGCGTGTCAGCTCCGGTACTATGCTGCGATAGAGGGATCCCCTTGGGGATTTCAAGTGTATAGGTTGCCCGTGGCTATATACTAAATGAAAGCTACTACAATGCTTGCTTCATATCTTTGCTTTTTATAGTTTTTTTTTGTCTCCTCATATGTTTTCATCACTTTCTTGCTTTGAGCAGGATTCCAACCATTTAGCCAAGTTTTGATAAAAATTGTATCCAGAATAATCTATGAGTAGGAACTGAGGTTCTCTGCTTTGAGTCTATGTACTTTTAGACATATGCTACTTTTAGACTATGAAGTTTCTGCATCTAATTTTCTGCACAGTTAACACTAATTGTTTTGGGGGTTTTTTGCCCCTGGATTCTTGGCTACATTGAAGAAACATAGGTTTGGCTGATAGCAGTCAAATAATGTTATTCAGTAAAATTAAATGTGTAATGAAGACATGCACAAAAGAATGAAATAGGGTCTTTGGGAAATGACACAGAAAAAGTAAAACTTAAATCAGAAGAGAGGAGGGGAAGGAAGAAGAAGGCTTAGGCATTTATTGGCTTTCATTGCTGCCCAGTACTGAGATAATTACATACTGTTTCACATGTAGGATTCATAGTTAGGGCTGCATTTATCTGCAACAGAAAACAGGAACTTATTTAACTTAGAGGACAGAAAGTCTAGAAACTAATGGTAGCTACCTTAGGTTCAGCTTCTCAGGGATACCATCAGTGACTTGGGCTCTTTCTTTTTCTGCTCTGCCATCACTCACGAACTGCCTGTATCCTCGTGGTTACAGAATGGTTGCTGCAGCCCCAGACATCACATCCAAAGTTCAAAGCAGCATAAAGAGGAAAGGGCAAAGGCTTTATCCCTGTGAGACTTTGTCTTTTTATTTGGAATATTGGCTTTCTTTTGCAAACTCCTATTTCATCTCCTTATCCAGATCTAGGCTACAGACCCCACAGGCTGAGAAAGGATTCTATTATCCTGGAATAAATTAGAATACTGTTAGCAAAAAAAAAAAAAAAAAAGCATGAGTGAGGATGGCTACTGAGTATGCCATAGATAATGTCTACCATGTAGATATTATCTCATTTAATCCTAACAAAAATAACTTTTTTATTCTAATAGGGAAAGTAAGGCTCAGATGTGTGAATTATCCAAATGTGCATGAAGCTACATTTGGATTTGAACCTACTGGTCTTCCTTTCTCCACGGCCATGAAATGGTAGTGAAAACACATCACTCATCTTTAGAAAAATACATATATTCCAGCACGAGGAGGTTAGCTATTTTCTGAAAATATAAAGAATCTCTCAAGAAGCAGTATCTTTATCGTTGCTGTAATTTGTAAAGGCAGAGCGGCTGTCGCCAAAGAGCTGGGAGGCAAAGGGATATCCCAGGAGGTGGAAGCCCCACTCAACGTGCTACCCTTCTCCATGGCTCTAAAGCTAACCTAGCTCTTCCTGCCTCTTGTCAGAGCTGCTCGGTCATGGCCTCCAACCTCAACAGGTACCTGCCTTGCCCCAGGCGTTGGACTTTCACCAGCAGCATCACCTCTGGCCCCAGGAGTCACAAAATTTAACTATCCCACCCACCTTTCCCTTACCTCTCCACCTAATTCCAGTGAATTGGGACAGGGCAGTATTTGCTCTTGGGTGTTCTTCTTCTTCACAACAGGCCCATCACTTCTGAGCACAGTGCAGAAATTATAATCATTGTTTCTTTTTGTTTTGTTAAAAATCCTGCCTTGGGGCACAAGATAAGCAAACTTATTAATTTCCTTTCATATTTAAATGTTTCAAGTAAAATAATGCAGTATCTTGCAAAAATGTGAACAGGGAAGTGACTGCACTATAATTCTTTCTCAGTATTTAAAATCTCCCTTAGCTCCTATTCATCTCTATGTTGCTTCCATGATTATTGTTCTGAAATTCTGATCCAATTGTATCTCTGATGTCCCATTATCTAAAGGAGTCCTTAACTTTGGGACTCACAAATGATCTTCAGAACACCCATTAAATTGAAAGAAAAATTGTATGTGAGTGTACATACATACATGTCTTTTTCTGGAGAGAGGACCCCAGAGTTCATCAAATTCTCTGAGAGACTGGATTAGTTTCCTAAAGTAGTGATAACAAACTACTAAAACATCGGTGACTTAAAAGAACAGAGGTTTATTCCCTCACATTTCTGGAGGTCAGAAGTCCAAAATCAAGATGTTCAAAGGACCACATTCTCTTCGAAGGCTCTAAGGGTGGAGTCTTCCTTGCTTCCTCCAGCTTCTAGTGGCTCCTGGCATTCATCTGTGGTCACATCATTCAAATATTTGCCTCTGTCTTCACACAACCTTCTTGCCTGCGTCTCTATGTATCCATTTCTGTTTTAAAAACACCCATTGGATTGAGGTTAGGGCTCATCCTCATCCAGTGTGACCCTCCCTGGATCCTTACCTTAATCACATCTGCAAAGACTCTATATCCATACAAAGTCAAAGTCTGAGGTTTGGGGTGGATATGAATGTTAGGGGGACACTATTCAACCCACTAGAGATTTATGACCCTAAATAGTTAAGAACAAATGATACCCCACGCTCCTGGGGTGACATTTCAGGATGTTCTTGATGACGTTCCAGGTCTTCAGGCTCTGCTGCCCTCCATGCCTCTGACCTCATCTTCTGCAGCCGCACTCAGTCACCCACAGGGCCCCCCGCTCCGCACGCCACTGCACCGCTCTCCTTCCTGCCTTCTCCGGATGATGCCTTCTCTCTGAGGCGTTTCCATACTGCGGCGGGTATAACACAGGCCTCAGTCTTTGACCATCCACATCTTTGCTCCACACTCATGCCACCAGAGAATGCAGTCACACCCAGGACTGACTTTTTATATCCCAGAAAAAGAACTGTGAACTGAAATCTACAACCCTGACCCAACCCATGTTGTGTTGATAGAAGTTAACATTTATTGAGACTTCCTTAATTCTCTGAGTATGTGGCCCCACATAGTTACTCCTTCTGAGGCAGGTGCTGTCATTACTTGCATTTTACAGATGAGCGCAATGAGGATTAGACAGGTAAAGAATTTGCTCAGCATCGCACAACTAACAACAAGCAGAGCTGGGGTTCAAACCCAGATTCAGCCAAGTCCAGAGCCTGTGCTCGTGACCGTCAAGCTTAGCATGTTCAAATAACAGAAAAGATAGTGTTATTGGAGCAAAGCAAAAAGCGGTAGAAGGTAGAAGGTAAGCACCTGATTAGGTGGAGCCTCTTCTGTATGGACAGCTAAACAGAAATTCCAGGTGTGGTGGGAAACCAGCAGGGACACTGAGGAGAAAGAGATCTGAGGAAAGACGTAAAGTTATTCATTTAAAGCATGATTTCACTTATTCACTTGCTTGCTTACTAAATGGGCATTTACTGAGAACCTGTTACATGCAGAACACAATTGTAGTAGTGCGGTGACAGTGGTGAACATGTTAGATGAGATTCTGCTCTTCACTGAGCTTATATTTTGGTAGAAAAAAGACAATAACCAAGAAGGAATTAAACAAGCCAATGCAGATAGTGATAAGTACTATTTTAAAAACTACTACAACCCCTGGCCAGGTAGCTCAGTTTGTTAGAGCATCGTCCCAATATGCTAAGGAGCACATACAAGATTCAACTAATGAATGCATAAATAAGTGAAACAACAAATCTCTGTTCTTCTCTTCCCCTCTTTCTTTCTTTCTCTCTCCCTCCCTCCCTCCCTCCCTCCTCTCTCTCCCTAAAATCAATTTAAAAATTTTTTTAAAGTACTACTACATAGAGGTGGGAGAACAACACTCTAGACTGGGAGGTCAGTGAAGCTGTGTGCCAGAGATAACATTTGAACAACGATGAGCAATGAGGAGGAGTCGACCAAGTCTGGGGGCAAGATTCAGTGGAAAGCCAAGGGAGGAGGGGAGGGAAAGAGAGAGAGAGACAAAGACAGAGATGATGATGAAGAAGAAGCAGCAGCAGCAGCAACGGGGAAGGAGGAGAGAGAGAAGGAGAAGTGTTAGGGCTGATTTAGCGAGCTAAATTCCAGGAGAAAGAGAAGCTTATGGGACCTAGAGCACAACAATAATACACAAACATTACAATTTCTACAGCTGTGTGTAAACAGCCTTGGTAGGATTGGGGGAAATGTGATTACTGTCATTTGGCCCCTCTGTGAGTGTTCATTAGTGCTCCTAATGAAAGATGACAAAGACTGGGCAAGAAAAATGACTGCAGCAAATGCCTTGGCATCTCCAAGTTTTCACCTTTGGCAAACAGCCTCTTCAACAGCCTCTTGTGCTATGTTTGGCTGCTGGGCACTTCCGGAACTGCAGGGAGACACAGCAGACGTATCTTTGCGATGTGGCAAAACCGAGAGAGCTTCAGGGGACAAACTCCAGAAGACAACATAAAATTCATCCCTCTGAGGCAAGAGATGCCATCACAAAGCCTGGGCTCCACCCAAGCAACCCCAGGCCATCCCATCTCAGAGCCATTCCCACCATGTCTCCCTTCCTCTCTTTCCCGTGGCCAGATTATGCAAGAAGGACGGGACTCCAGCTCTTTGGGAGAGCTTCAGGCTGCATGCGTCACCAAAAGACCTTGAAAAAACCATGAGAAAATTTCTAGGTATCTGTGTAGGAAACATTCGTCCAAGGAGACTCATGAAAAGGCAGGGCCCACTTTGCTGCTCTGGCAGATGTCACCATTGCTTAACAGTTCCCACTGACTCAGTTTGATAAACCAGATGTCCCCAGCACTCTCAGGCTTGCTGAGGGCGCATATTTTTTTTATTATCCAAATAACATGGCTCCAGCTCCCATCTCAGTACTAAGAGAAGTCCTGTGACTTTTCTAGTACCTGAGAGAGTGAGATGGGGAGGAGGAATGAACAGGGGAAGGCTTATGTTTCTTTTGCTCACCTCTTTTCCCTGCTTCTTCTGAACACCACTCATCTTCCTTCCTCCCCGGTGCCCCCAGATGACACTATCCACGGCCCTTGTGCGGGGTTAATTTTTACTGAGGCTTTCGAAGATAACAGAAGTGTTTTCTTCAAAATCATTTCTTCACAACCAGAGGGGAAAAAAAAACAACAGATTCAAGCAGCTGTACCTGAGCTAGAGGTTAAAGGCAACTAGGAGTTCACAATGTTAAGAGGAGGGAAACGGTAATCTGGGCAGAATGAACTACAAACGCAGCGTATTCTACACAGAGGTCTTCACACCTTGCTTTAGGAATAGTGACCTTCCTTCACAGGCGACCTCGATGAGAAGCGAGCAGAGAGGCTTGCTGTCCGTGAAGCAGGATGGGCTCCGCTTCCATTCCACCCTCCTCTCCTGCCCTTGCCCACCCCAGACCTGCAGGATCAGGATCCACATTTGGGAGGAGTCCCGGGGATTCCTGTTCCCATGAAATTTCAGAAGTGCTCCGCCAGGATGAGGAAATCTACCTTCCCCCACTAGTGCCCCGGGGGGAGGGGTTATGATCAGGTGAGTTCAGGAGCACTGCCGCTCTACCATTTCCCTCTTCTGGAAATCTCTCTCCATTGCCAAGCCCAGGCCACCCAAAGCCACAGTTAGTAACAGGGAGAGATGTCGAGGGGTGTTGCACGAAGGTCAACTACATCCCGATCCAAATTAAAAGAGAAAGGAGACGTGCTGTGAAATCCAGCCAAAGCTGGTCCCCCTGCCAGGTTTCACTCTAAGCACTTGGGGGTCCCCTTGGGCTGCCAGTGAGCCAGCCCAGCCAGTTTCCACGTGGCATCTCCAGGACCTTCACCTTCACCTATGCCTAGTCTCTTCCTCTGGCACTGCCATGTCCATAGGACCATGCAACTGCAGTGTATATAAAGGACTGTAAAGGCTCACTGTTTCAGAAAGGCTGCATTTGTTTTCGCATAGGTTCCCATGTTTTCTCCTCCATCGGTGATTTCTCCCCACCACAATTTTCTCTAAGGAGCTGCCTACTGCCATATTACTGGGACCGTCTTGTCCTATGCTGTGTCCCTCAAAACCCCAAAGTCGGGCTGCCCACCAACACCCACAATCCTTACTTTCTTAGTGGAGACATTGAGCTCACTCACTCACCCACACAAATCAAGGCTTTGCCTGGAAATTGGCCAAAAAAGCAAGACAGGCTCATCTTTCTCAACCACACAGTCCCATCAAACTATTTTATTCCATCAAAAAGCCATTCTCCTCTGATGTTCATACTGTTCTTCCCCTAAAAGGCAGAAACTTGATACTTTTTTTTTCTAAATAACATTTTTTCTGCCATACCGCCTCATGATCCTATCAACATATATCAAGACAAACACCATCAACAAATTTACTTCCCTCCATAGTACAGTGATATGATGCTTTAAAGAAAAAAAAATACCCAGAAATTAAATCAGGTCATTGTAATATTTTGAATTAGTGTCAACACATGGTGGTGGTGGTGTCAACATATGGTGATGTCCTAGACTCAGTTCTACGGTTAATTAATGACCACATCAATAAATTGATCCCATTCTTTACAAAAAATAGGCTTGGCTAGAAAGGAAAATGAGAAGACTAAGGTAGCCCAGTAGAATATTAGATGGAGACATTCCTGAAGCAGGGCAAGGCACGCGTCGGCCTCCTTCCATGTTGGCCAAGAGCAGCCTTGCCGTTCTTTATTAACTTGCTCGGCTGCTCCTTTCAGTTCTCCACACTCTCATCATTCACCTATTCGATAAACGCTGGCCAAGGACTACTTCGGGCTATGACCTGTATGAATGAATGGAGATCCAAGGGTGGGTAAATCTTGAGGAAGCAGAACATCATGAGGAAGAACCCAGCTAGAACCAGGTATATCTGGACTCTAACCCTGGCTCTGCCACTTACTGATCTGTGTAAGCCATTTACCCTTCTTGAGCCTCAGTTTGTTCTTTTGTAAAAGTATTATAAAATTTAAAAAGCCCTAACTGGTGTGGATGAGTGGGTTGGGCATCTGGATTGGGCATCATCCCACAAACCGATAGGTCACCGGCTGGATTCCCAGTCAGGGCCCATGCCTGGGTTGTGGGCCAGGTCTCCAGTTGGTGCTGTGTGGGGGTACCTAATCAATGTTTCTCTTGCACATTGATGTCTCTCTCCCTCTTTTCCTCCCTCTCTTCCCCTCTCTCTAAAAAATACAAAAATACATAAAATCTTTTTTAAAAATTTAAATGGGACAATGATATAATGCACTAACCCAGGCCTCGACACAGCTAATAACCTATAAATGTTAGAGATGATGATGATCGTAACAATGATATTTCTTAACACTATTCTCAGAGAGCTCAAGACCAAGTATGTATCTGAGGAAGAGGGGAGATCAGGAAAACAGGTAATTGAAGCCAGGTGTTCTGGGTGCAGGCACAGCAATCCCATGGAGCCCAGTGATGGCTCACAAAAGAGGCTGGCAGGCCATACTGCAAAAGAGGAAGAAGAAGGAAGTCAATCTAGAGAAAGCAATCTGTGAGATGGCACCAGGGTTGTCATATAATCACTCCTCTCCTCAGCAATGTTGCCATTTGACCAAGGTCTCAAAGTAATTCTACTTGAGAACCCAAAGGGGTGGCTGCTGGAAGAGCCTCCAATGCACCTGCACAGGTTCTTCTCCAACACGAAGGGGGGTGAGGTCACCCACCAACTGTGTCAAAGGAAACGAGTCAACAGCACAGTGGAGGAGATGACCAAGAAAAAGAATGGGAAGAGTGAATTCCTACACAAAGTCATGAGGTTTACTTGCTACATTACAATTCTTGTTTCCACTCCACATCTGTTGTAAGGTGGCCAAATTTACAAATGCTCATAACCCAACAGCGAGAAGACAAGGGGAAGAAGACAAGGAGCTACTTTATTTCCAACCACCAATATGTTATGCTTACATAACTTTCGATCTTTCAGATGTCTCAAGATTCTGGAAAGGAGACAGTCTATAGAAGAATTACAAGCATTTTATAAAGGAAACCTATAATTGGTGTTACAAGGATTCATTCATCTCCACAAATTAAAAAAATGCAAAGCTTGTCATACCCGTTCCTTCTTATAACTTAGATGTATATTTTATGCCCAAGGCGGAGAATTTGTAAAGAATATAGAGTTTTAGCCCTGGCCAGGTGGCTCAGTTGGTTGGAGCATTGTCCTGTACATCAAAGTTTACAGTTTCAATTCCTAGTCCAGGTACATACCTGGGTTGAGGTATCAATCCCTGGTCGGGATGCATATGGGAGGCAACCAATCAATGTTTGTCTCTTACATCAGTGTCTCTCTCTCTCCCCCCGCCCCCCTACCTTTCTCTCCCTCTAAAATCAAGAAGAACACATCCTCAGGTGAGGACTTTTTAAGAAAAAGAATATAGAGTTTCATTTGGGGACTACAACACAGGGCACCACATTTACTCAAGATCACGATGAGAAAATGGCACCCAAGTCACCATAAAAGCTTTCATAACAAGGGGAAAGGTCAATAGGGAAATCACTGGGCTATTTCTAGAGTATGAATGTAGCTTTGGAAAGAAATATTTTGTTCTTTTAAAAAAATGCACCTGCTTTGAAGACTTTCCTGTTTTGAAATCCTATCAGTTCTAAAAATCAAGATGCTTTATTCAGCTTATTTATGTAAGAAGAAGGTTCCTTATTGATATTTCTTTCACAAAAGCATTGAGAGTCCCAAGACAGGAAGTTATTCATGAGCTACCTGCTTTGGCATATGCTTGGCTATTTACCTTTTTTATTTCAAGTCCTTGAAAATGAACTTTAACAATACTTTCTGTGCTAGGGTACACAATTAAGCTGTCAATGGAAATATAAAAGGTTACTTATGTTTTTGAAAATCCTTATTATTTCATGTGTAATTATTGGTTATTACTTGAGATTAACTAATTAAGACTTTTTTCTCTTGCAGGGTTCTTCTTTCCCTGTGCATCCCACTTAAATTAGCACACTCTATTTCCAGTACACCACAGGGTTTCATGAAGAGACTGGCTATCAAAGAGATTTAAAAGCATGTCCTCATTTTGAAGGGGGATGCTTAGGTTAAAGATTTATAGAAATTGAGCTTCCTCTTTGATAAGAAAAAGAAAATGCATTGTGAAATGAGTTTTTTTATTTTTTAATATATTTTATTGATTATGCTATTACAGTTGTCCCATTTTTTTCCTCCCCCTTATTCCTCTCTGCCCTGCACCCCCCCTCCACCAGCATTCACCCACTTAGTTCATGTCCATGGGTCGTACATATAAGTTCTTTGGCTTCTCCATTTCCTATACTATTCTTAACCTCCCCCTGTCTGTT